>CAIGRQ010282482.1:0-12258 GCA_903798375.1 Fraxinus sp. D2006-0159
TCCCTTGATTTACAACCCGCCTGGCGGAGGAATTCGCCTTCGGGACTTCCCCCAAAAAAAAAAAAAAAAAAGACGTACGAGGCAGAAGTAGAATATTACCTTAAATAACAATAATATTGAAGATAATATAATAATAATTAAAAACCATGTGACATGTTGTGTAAAGTCATCACCCACCTAAACAATTAGGAACCTAAACAATTACGGACCAATTGTTAATAACATGTTCGCGCAACAAACCTTTTTGAAAAAGATAAAAAAATAAAAACCGTTGTGAATGAATTGTCAAATTGAAATTATGATCGCAACAGCAAAGTTATTCTTATAATCCTCTCAACAAGAAAATCATACCATGCAGTATAGTCAATGTATTTAAAAAATAAATTTTGGCGCCAACCACGCAGTTTATGGAGGATGAACCTGATTTTCGTTAATGATCACCTCGCAGATGATAATTCAGAACCTTACTTTTGATTTTTGAACGTGACCTAAACAACATAGAGACTACACCAGACGATGTTTCCATCAGCTACCAAACCAATCTTCTTCTTCATACTCTAATAGAGGACAGTTGTCTTCTCTATATATAAATGTGTCCGGTGAGCCCTCTAAACCAACTGAGCAGAATATTCTAGATAGAAAGAGTTTTAGAGAGAGAAAATGGAGAAGAATGAGAAAAAAATTATGGAGATTGACGCAAAAACATCTGAGGATCAACCTGAACTCAACTACAAGGGTATCAAGGCCATGCCATTTATCATAGGTTAGTACAAAGACCCTTCTTTTTCTTTCACTTCATCTTATTTCTTTGTAGTTGAAGTCGAACAGTCTAAAAAATGTTCCTCATTTGAGATCCTTCGGCAAGTTAAGAAATCACGAACAGATCATAGAACCCTGAATTCTTTTTCTTTATTTTTCTTTTCTTTTATTTCCTCTTATTTATTCGAAGTTGGAGTCGCTCACCTTTGGGGCATTCAGAGTCCCGAACCGATCATATAATCCTATTTTTCATTTCTTTTTGCTTCAGAATTTTTTTTTTAATTTTTGAACTTTTTGGATGAAGGGAATGAGACATTCGAGAAGCTCGGGGCCATTGGTACACTAACCAATCTTCAGGTGTATTTAACTGTGGTTTTCAACATGTCACGCATCAGTGCCACAACTCTCCTTAACATCTTCAATGGCACCACCAACTTTGCTACCTTGTTGGGGGCTTTTCTCTCCGACTCTTATCTTGGCCGATACAAAACATTGGGATACGCTTCAATCTCTTCATTTCTGGTACAACCCTTAAGGAAATTCAATCATAACATTCGATAAAAAGAAGAAGTTTTTTTATATGAATTAAGATTTATATTTTATTGTGAAGGGATTGCTGGTTATAACTCTTACAGCAGCATTTAAGAATCTACATCCACCCCATTGCGGAGCAGATGACAGTAAATGCATTGGTCCAGACGCGGGACAAATGGCATTTCTATGGCTCGGTTTTGGCCTAATGATAGTCGGAGCTGGTGGGATCAGGCCGTGTAACTTTGCATTCGGAGCCGATCAATTCAATCCCAATACTGATTCTGGGAAGAAGGGAGTCAACAGTTTCTTCAACTGGTATTTTTTCACGATTACATTCGCGCAAATGGTATCAGTAACACTCGTGGTTTACGTGCAAACTGATGTGAGCTGGTCTATAGGATTAGCAATTCCTAGTATTTTTATGTTTTTATCATGTGCTATGTTCTTCATGGGGACTAAAATTTATGTGAAAGTGAAGCCAGAGGGCAGTCCTTTTACTGGTATACTTCAAGTTCTGGTGGTTGCTTTCAAGAAAAGGAGGCTGAAATTACCACAACAGCCTCGGCTCAACCTATTCAATTATACACCTATGAAATCCATCAATTCCAAGCTTCCCCACACTGATCAATTAAGGTAAATTTTCAGTTTTTCATTATATTTGATTCAAAACTCTAGTTAAAGCATGTTTAGTTGAATCTTGATTGATGATAATGAGCAAAACATAACGTTTGGTACAAATATTTAAAATATAACTTATTTTTATTCTTTAATATTATCCCGCTCTGAACTGCCTGGCTTACCATACACATCTGGCACGCTTGGTGGGACTGCCATTTAGGACAAACAGCCTGTAATTGGGGAGATTTTTCCCTAAACATAGCATTTTTAATGTCCATTATGATGAAGGGAATCTTGAACCAATTGCAACTCAAATTCAATCACAAGAGCAAAAAACGGAAGAGAAGAAACAAAAAAGTCCGTATCAGTTAGTTATCTGTCCGTATCAGTTAGTTATCTGTGCTAGGCTATTTTGAACATTTCAAAATCAATAACTATACAATGACAAAAGTACAAGACAACTGTATAATTATGTACCCATCAACTTATAAAATACTTATTTTCTTAAAGTAATTTCAGTAATCGTGTTGTGCTTGTGCTGTCAGTTTCCTCGACAAAGCAGCGATTTTAACAGAAGTCGACGAAATCAATCCAGATGGATCGGCAGCCAATCCTTGGAGGCTATGCAGCATGCAGCAAGTCGAAGAAACAAAATGTGTGTTTCGTGTTATTCCAGTATCACTAACAGCTATTTTGTACCATATTGGAGCCCAACAACAATACGTAGTTTTCCAAGCACTTCAATCCAACAGGCATCTAGGCAAAACCAGCTTCCAAATACCAGCAGCAACCTACATAATTTTCGCCATGTTAAGCCTATCTATCTTTATACCTATATACGACAGGATTCTAGTCCCATTTATGCAAAGAATAACGGGGAAAGAAGGGGGCATAACGGTCCTTCAACGAATGGGAATCGGTATATTCATCACTATTGTCGAGTCTTTTTTGGGAGCCTTTGTGGAAGTACGAAGAAGAGATTTGGCACTTAAACATCCAATCCCGGGAGTAAGAGGCGTGATTTCACCTATGTCTGCTTTTTGGTTGGTTCCTCAGCTAGCATTAGGTGGACTTGCTGAGGCATTTAACTCCATTGGACAAGTAGAATTTTACTATAAACAGTTCCCGGAAAATATGAGAAGCCTCGCAGGGGCATTCTTCTTTGTTGGAAGTGCTGTATCGAATTATTTGTATGGATTTATTATTTCAGTAGTCCATCATTCGACTGAGGGCACATCGGGTGGAAATTGGCTGCCAGAAGATCTCAACGAGGGTAGGTTGGACTATTTCTATTATCTGACTGGAGTATTGTGTTTCTTCAACTTTTGCTACTTTTTGGCTAGTGCTACGTGGTTCGGATACAAGGGAAGTGAAGATAGCAGCATTGCAGTTGAAATGCAGGAGAAAAAACTTGACCAACATTCTGCCTAATTGTTAGATTTTAAGCCCAATTTGTAGTGCGAAAAACCAGCAAATCTTGATCTCAAGAATTTAACTTATTGAATCCTGTATCATGTATAACTTACTATTCAATTATCTTACCACGTGTATTCGGCAGGCATCAATCCGGTAGACACCGCTAAGGGGCCCATTTGACTGAGTTTTAAAAAGTCAAAAGTTGCTTCTAAAACTTAAAAACTGCTTTCGGACGGTGTCTTGTGATGAGCTTTTAGAGGAAGTTGACTTTTTCGAAAAGCTCGTCTATAACAAACAAAAGCAAAGCCATGTTTAATGGCTCTAAATAAGATCTATTTCTAATCGATCATCACCTAGAATTGACAAACAATTCAAAGACTAACTTGCGATGAAGTTTGGTCAACCATCTACCACTATCTTGTGAAGACCTCACTGGACAGTTGACATGGTGGTCCCAACAAAAAAACTCATTTACATTGAATTGCATAAAGACCAAAAGAAAATCAAAACCCAAGAGACCATAAGCTTTATGCTTATAGACATTAAATTCTAACATGACAATTGTGCGTATTTTCCCAACAAGGGACTTAAAATCACAAAGGTGAAGAATTTGAGTTGAAAGGGCACAAATGGATAAATCTAAAAATATCCTTCAGACCGATAGGCATAGCCCGTCAGTGTACTCATAGCTAATCGTTACGTTGAAAATAGCTTCAGTCTCGGCAGAACTTGAACCACCAACCTTCCAATTTATGTCTTCTCATACTGTGTATGATTGCTGAATCGTGTCTATATCGAGACCCTTAAGTCGCACCACTGATTCAACATGACCTTTAAGTGTGTGCAACTCTCGTAACCTGTGACAACGAAAACCGAAAACCAAAATCCATCAGGTAGATAAAATTTCAAACACTAATGTTGTTTTATTCAAATGTAATTTTACTTGGTAAATTGAGTATACTTGAAACTATTTCCTTTGTGCGTTGAACATAAAGCAACCAGTAAAAACAGAAGACAAAAGCATAAGATTGCAATATCATATGCTGTGTTGATGTCTATCATCTGCCGTTATTCAGAAATATTGAGCATCTTTGGGAAGTGTTTATATACAGTTTAAATAGATAGAAATGAGTGGTGGATAAGTATGTAGTATTTGTGGGTCTCTCGAAGGGGTGTGGATAAAAAGTTACTTGAGTGATTATAAATAGTTTATAAACATGAGACAAACATACTAAGAAGCTAATAACTAATTATAATTATGGCTAAACATCTATACCTTGCAATCTCAGCTCTCTTTTTGGCTTCTTCGGCCAACTGATTGAGCTCGGAGAAATTGTTGGTTTCGTTGAACAATTTGGTATCCGGTACTTGCAGCCCATGAAGGGTTCTTTGTGCGTGTGCCCACTTGAGCTCACGCTGTTCTTTTCCAAAATCTTTCTTCCTGGTGAAAGCTATCTGCAATAGGGAAAAAAAAAAAAGGTGAAAGAGATAAGGGCGCATGGCATTGACAAGCAAAGATTTCATATCTCAAATTAGTCGAGTATGGCATGCACCCTTTGCTCCAGAACAAGATCCCAGGCCCTTCCACTAAGAGCATAACGGGTGAAAAATTTTATAAAGTCGAGCGGGATATAGAAAATAATATTATAAAGCCAGATCACTCCAGCCCATCCCCAACCAATTCCTTCAATTGCCGCAAAGCTCCAATTCGCATAAACCGCAATCAAAGTTGCAACCTGATTGCAATTAAGTACCAAATATTTAATTCACATAACTCAAGAGTCGAAAAGATATTGTGTGAAAATAATGGGACAAGATTGCGTACCAGTTGAGCAATCACAAATGCCACTACAAGCAACCAACCAGGTCGCTCAACAAATGACCAACTTCTAGATCTGGTAACAAATATCAGTGCCTGACTGATGGTGCTCACTTGAAGATATATTGCCGAAGCAAGCTTTCGGAAGTCGTCATGAGCAGTTTTCTCGAGAGTCGACACTCCAAATACTCGCTGGAAATTCATCAGAGAAGTCATGAAAAAATAAGAAACGTCTTCGATAAAAACATTAAGATACAAAACTGACAAAATTGGCTTACTGGAAAGAAATTTGTTTTATATGCAGCCCAAAAAAATATGACTGTCATCATTGCCAAGTATCCACCAAGAATAATTCCTGTCGCGAAAATCTCAGCAAGCTTCCAGCTGTCTGGCAGAGGAGATGGTTTCACTCTATCCTTTGATATGGTCATAATGGTACCTAAAAGCACAAGAGTTGATAGTTAAACGCAAAGAAAAGCAACAGGTTAGACCACGCGCAAGATTTCTTGCATGGCTGGTTAGTTTAATCCCAAGATAATTGCCATGGAAATGCAAGATATAGGCTCTTGGACGTGCAAACAAGGAAAATAAATTGTCCCGTAGGCATACTGATGTTACAGTGTACCATCTATATTGTCATTTTGAACTTTTCCAAGTAAAATCAACATTGTTTGGCCTTGATTTCTCTGAATACATAATCAACTATCTAAGCAATTAAAGATATCTAAGTGAGTCCAAACTAAATCCTTGCTAATGAGCGATGATTTGAGTGTTTTTTTGTTGAGAGAGAGAGATACCATCGTTGAGGATTGCAATGATAAGCACCATAAAAGGTGGAAAGTCAAATTGCCATATCAAGGCTAACAGCATGAAACCGAACTGATACATCAGAAATAAAAGGAAAGACGTCAAAATTCTGTATGAAATTCACACTAGAGGAAAGAGAACATAAACCCAATCAAAAAAAATAACATACCACAATACGAATTGTGATAGAAACGGCATAAATCTGCAAAAATCAATGGAAAATGAATGGAACATTATTTCATTCAGGCCAGCTGGACACTGAGGGTATGTTTGAGCCCCATTTTTGAAAGAATGAGTTCTGTAATAGTGATTTTTTTCAGAGAATGTGGTTAAGAAGTACGGGAACGTTTTGGGTTTACGTATAAAATTATTTTATTGGATAATGGGGCTCAAACAGGGGATAAATATGAACATTAATACTGCAAGAAAGGTGTACCGTGTAATTTTTCATCCTCTGGAAGATTGCCCGACTGGTTAAAACAGCACTAATTATAACACTGAGACCAGGTTCCGTGAGGACAATGTCAGAAGCACTACGAGCTGCATCAGTAGCATCAGCAACAGCAATCCCAATATCAGCCTTCTTCAGAGCAGGAGCATCATTTACTCCATCGCCAGTCATTCCACAGATATGTTTCCTGGCTTGCAAACGCTTTACTATTTCATACTTGTGCTCTGAATTAGATACATAACAAGCCAATCAATAAAACATGAACTTGGAGCAGGAATACTTAAGCAAGGATGAACCATGAATTATGCATAAATCAGTGTGACCAGAATCTGCAATCGAATACTGGAACATGAGACTTTGGAAAGAACAGAAAAATTACCAGGGAAAACACCCGCAAAACCATCAGCTTTCTCTATGAGTTCATCGACTGGCAAAGCAGCAATTGATTCATCTTTATTCTGTCCCAGCAAAGCAGATGAAGGATACATGTTTGTTCCCATTCCTAACCTTCGTCCAGTTTCTTTTCCTATTGCAAGCTGATCTCCTGTTGAAAATCACCAAATTCAGCATTTAATATTGGATTTCACTATTATCTCATTAAAACTTCTGAATGGCATGGAAAGCTAAACTGAGAAATAAGCATATATAATGAACACAGAAATCAAACATGGCTCGATGAGTGATTTACCAATTGTGGTTTTGTGCTATAGCAAAATACCAACTGATGTGGCAAAATTCTGTTTCTGGACCCCATTGTCAAAAGCTCACGACTAATGTTCATAAAAACCATCATTGTTTTTATTCTCTTCCAACAAAATGGTGAAATTCACCATGAAAAGGAAGTGCTGAGGCTAATTATATACATAAACAATCCCAAAAAAAATATACTAAACTTGCTTCTTTATGCTTGATGGATGCATAAACAGACAAACAAAATTTGGCCAAGGAATATGACAAATTAATGTAATCCGTAATTCAGAGACATAGCCCACCAGCACAGAACCTTCAAGGAAAACATATTCAGCAGTGTGGATGACATTTTAGAGAAATTGCAAATATGGAAAATGTGCATGTATAACTTGATACAAATTCATTAAACAGATTTCAATTGGCAAAATATTATTGCTTAAAGTTGTAACACAAAATGTACCAGTGATCATTTTGACATTCACTCCAAGATTTAAAGCTCTTCTTATAGTCTCTGCACTGTCATGTCTGGGTGGATCAAAGAGAGGCATGAGACCAATAAATTGCCATGGCCCTCCAGGACTCTCTTTTCTTCCCTCCGGAACTTCCTGCAAGAAAATGTAATGCATGCCCATGAAATAATTCAAATTCCATTTTCTTGGCAACAAACAATTCAATACATACACATCATCATTATAAGAGGATTCCTATGTCATAAAAATACTATTCGTTTTACCTGGTATGCCACGGCAAGTGACCTCAACCCTCTTTCTGCAAATTTATCAATCACAGCATGTACCCTTCGCTCTATTTCAGATTTATTATGCGCAAGATTTAGAATCTACAATACATATGTGAGACAGAAATTAGAATTATAAAATAACAGAAAAACCGTAACAAAAGGGCACTATTTACCTGCTCGGGTGCACCTTTGCTGACCCTGTGCATTTTCCCATCTTTATCTAGATAGGTCAATGCTGTTCGCTTGTCAGTAGGATTAAAAGGAAGAAAGTGGAGTTCTTGAATGCCAGCACGTGCCTGATCGTAGTGAATTTATAAGTCAAAATTCACAAAAAAGTGGAAACATAAGTTGTATAACAGACATCTAGGACGTCTGACACACAGTACTGCTTAGCACAAGAATAAAAATTTGAACTTCATTTTATTTTTTAATACTTTCCAATAAAGTCAAATCCCATATACCAAACATTCCACTAAGATAGAATGCTACCTCCTTTGGATCAGCCAGCATCCCAACTATAGCAGCGTCTATTGCATCCTGGTTTTCTGTTCGAGATGCTCGGGCTGCCATCAGAACAACAGTATCTGCATCAACACCTTTAGCAAAAACCTGTGGACAAGCACATAAAGCACAAAATAGATGTTACATTCTGTTGGCTATGGTAAACACATAGAAAATCCGCGGGAAAGCACCCGGTATATAACCTCTATAAGATTCTTATCAACAGTGAGCTTATTCAGAGTCAAAGTTCCCGTCTTATCACTGCAAAGCACGTCCATGCCCACCATCTCTTCTATAGCTGTCATTCTCTTTGTAATAGCTCCCTGTACATATATAAATATCCCATCACATACGAGAATCCCAGAGCGACAGTAGATCGTCATAACCCAGGGAACCAAGTAAAAACCTGTTGAGCCAAACGATGAGCACCAATGGCCATTGTAACAGATAGAACAGTTGGCATGGCAATTGGTATTCCTCCAATAAGGAGCACAAGAAGATTGTCAATCCCAGGGCGATACATCCGATGTTGGATGGGGTACATCACAATAATCTCTATAATCATTCCCACCGCAATAGAGCAAATACAAAAGTTCCCAATCGCAGTCAAGACCTAACCAATACAGCAACAAAATAATACTAAAATGTAAGATTTCAAAGGGAAATATAAGAATTCCAGAAAAAAATTGGCATATTTCTAGTACTTGCCTTTTGAAAGTGCCCGACTTGGTTCGTACTATCAACAAGATGAGCAGCCTTTCCAAAAAATGTGTGAACCCCAGTAGCAATGACAACAGCTTCAATCTCTCCCTGTTTGCAGGTAGAACCCGAGTAAACACCGTCCCCCGGTCCCTTAGTTACAGGAAGGGACTCCCCCGTCAAAGCAGACTGCAAATTCCATCATTTATTATTCAACAAGCTCCAATTAACTGAAACTGTATATAATGTACCAGAAAATCAAGAAAAGACACACACCTGATCAATTTTCAAAGGATCGCCCTCAAGCAAGCGAGCATCAGCAGGGATTATATCTCCAAGTTTAATACTGATTACATCACCGGGGACTAAAATTGCAGCATCCTCCTCACTCCACCTTCCATCTCTAAGAACCTACATCATAATAGCTATCTATCAGATAAAAACAAACAGGGACAAACCAATTATCGGCAACTCCAACACAAGACAATTTCAAATTTAACCTTAGCTTTCGGAGCAAGTCGAGCCATGAGAGCTGCTGCTGCATTGCCTGCATTGTTCTCCTCAATAAAACTAATTGTAGAATTTATCACGAGCAAAGTAATAATACCCACAAAGTCTTGCCAGTCCGGAGGCTTTCCCTGCAGAACTTGAAATTAAACACCAGTAAACCTTCCATAAAAAGCATACTTTAAGCAATACGAGTTTCAAAAGTATGTCCTTACTCCTCCATTTGCGAGGGCAATTGCCATGATAGCAGCAGCTTCCATAACCCATGAGAGAGGGTTCCACATAAACCCCAAAAACTTCAAGAATTTGCTCTCCTGTAAACACACCCCAGGTCCGTAAAGACACGAGCTTTTATCATTAAATCCAAATTCCAAAACAAGAAATCACCAGATTCAATGGGACAGAATCACCAGCCATTACTATCTCATTAATCATTTTGTTAAATTATAACTCATTTAAAGTTTGAACTTCTAATACAAAAGCACGGAGCTCCCATAAAAACATGGGAAAGGAAGGAATGAAATATAAGAATTGAGATACAAATGAGCTTTATGTCAGCCTCAGAAGTACGTTAGTCTAAGCATTAAATACACAACCATATAAAGTGCAAGGAAAATTGAAGACTGTGTAACATAAGAATCGAAGATGAAAAGGGCCAGAGAATGTAAAATAAACCTTCTTTTCCTCAAGTTTGTTGTGCCCAAAAATGGTTAATCTTTCTTGAGCAGCCTCAGTTGAAAGACCCTCTCTGGTACATCTCAGATTCTCAAACACTTCCTCAATGGGAATGTTCTCCTGCACACAAACAAAGAAGAAAAACAAACACAAACCCCGTCAAAAAAGACCCATAAAGCACAAATAAGAAAACCATTCAGATCCATTACCAAATCAACAGTTTCCTTCAGTACAGCCTCCAAAACTTCAGGTTTATCCCCCATCTTGAAACCCTTTTAAACTCTTCTTCTAAAAAACCAAATTTTCAGAACAAAGTTTATTCAGGAACCACCATAAACACAGGTTCTTAGAAAAACCCAGTTAAAAAGAATTTTAATTTTTGGCTAAGAGAAATGGATTTCAAGACCAAACTGAGGCCTACCCACCTACACCAAATCTACAATACAAGTGAAACCGCAGATGAGAGTGATAACTGGTAACAGCTCCTTTTGCACTCCCAATTGATTTATATATATATAAATTCATTATTAATATTAGTATTTTCAATCAACTTTACATAAAAGGCTTAAAGCCGGGAGACCAAACTTTCACTCTAAATATAATTGCTTTTTTTTTCCTTCGTTTTTAGGTACTTGAACCATCAAGCCACGACATTTCTACTTTTTATAGTTTGTACAGCATGTATTATTTGGAGTATTTAGCAAGTGTCTTGTACGTTATTATGAAATATTTTACAAGTATTTAAAAATAATATTTAAATATGCGTAAATATTAATTAATTTAAGATTAATATTAAAAAATATACAGGACAATAAATATTAAATCATTTATTTAATTTTTATTTAAGTAAAACTTGATGTTAATTAGCATGTATGAACGTGAATAATGAAATGCATTCTTAAATGCGAAATTTTAATTAATTTATAATTAGTATTAATAACATTGAAATAAATAAATGAAGATCAATATTAATTAAATGAACGTAAATGTTGATTAATTAAGAAATAATAATAGAAAATTCATACGTTATACGTTAATGAAAGCATAAAGATGAAATGAATTTGCCAAATGTATATGTACATTGAAGATATCTAAATGGTTAAATAAATTAAATATATATTAAAAAACAAGAAAATAAAGTATTAGTAAAATAATTGAATTATTAAAGTTAAAATCGTCCAAAAAAATAGAAAATTACAATCGCGATACCAAATATTTCAATTTTAAGTAGACTTTGCTTAAACCTTCATTTTGTTGCACCAACGATGTCAAATCTTTCAAAAATTCGGACATGAAATTCAAATGGATTTAATTGACCCAATTAATTGACTTTAACCAATTTTAAGATGAGTAAAATAGTAAATTTGAATATAATTAAAAAGCAACAAACAAAAAAATCAAAATCCAATGACTGTTAATCCTCTCCACTTAATCCCAACCAAAAAAATCAAAATCCAACTTTTGAGCACATTATTTTGGAAGAATATATTTTGGAATAGTAAATTGATGGAGAATGTGTGGTTGAAAAAGAGGGAAAAATTATTTTATTAAAAAATGTGCGGTTGAAAATGAGTAGAAGAATGAGAATGAAAGTTTTAATGTGTACCAAACAGGGGCTTANGCTCAATCATTGTTTATTTTACTCAATTACAAGTGTTTCACTTGGGTGTGTTTGAGCCACATTATTTTGGAAGAATGTATTTTGAAATAGTAGATTGATGAGAATGTGTGGTTGAAAAAAACAGAAAAGTTTTTGATGTGATGAAAAATATTATTTTATTGGAGATTGTGTGATTGAAAATTGGTAGAAGAATGAGAATGAGTCTCTGTTTGATACATATTATTATTATTATTATTATTATTATTATTATTATTATTATTATTATTATTCTACTTATTTTCAACCACACATTTTTTAATAAAATAATATTTTTCATCATATCAATAATTTTTTCTTTTTTTTCAACCACATATTCCCCATCACATCATTTCAAAAAAAAAATGCATTCTCTCATTTTAATATGCACCAAACACAATCTCAGT
>CAIGRQ010282500.1:0-10522 GCA_903798375.1 Fraxinus sp. D2006-0159
GCTGGGATCTGGTGGTCTAGGTGGTAGGTGGTGAGTGGTGGTCGGTTTGTGAGGTAGAAGACGGTGGCTCTGGAGGGGGCATTTTCCTACTTGCTGGAGAATGAGAAAAATTGAAAACAATGTTAAAACATGTTTTGAGAAATAATTTTACAAAATGACAAAAAGAATGCGTTTTCAATAATTTCAAAATGGACACTAAAAACACAATACAAAATGAATTCAAAACTCAAAACTCAAAATTGAAACACAGAGAGAATGGCCCCTAAACTTTTAGTGAAATAGTGGAGATGGGTTTTGGTGATGATATCTGAAGACTTATCCATGTGAGAAGAGGAGGCCTAGGATATGGGAGTAGACGTGACAGCATCGCTCAAGACTAGTTTTGGAGCAAGTGTTTTGAGAAATAATTTTACAAAATGACAAAAAGAACGCGTTTTCAATAATTTCAAAATGGACACTAAAAACACAATACAAAATGAATTCAAAACTCAAAACTCAAAATTGAAACACAGAGAGAATGTCCCCTAAACTTTTAGTGAAATAGCGGAGATGGGTTTTGGTGATGATATCTGAAGACTTATCCATGTGAGAAGAGAAGGCCTAGGATATGGGAGAAGACGTGACAGCATCGCTCAAGACTAAGCAGTGAAAAGCTAAAACATAACATGTTACTGAAAATTGTTTTCATAACCATTCAAAAGGTATAAAAGACCCCCATTAGTTACATTGAAATATTTTGGATATGTTCTATTTGCTCAATGTAAATCAGTATTCATTGCCTAAGGTGAACGTTAGCTTATGCTAACATCTTACATAACCTAAAAAATGCATGTTCATACTACACCGCAAAAGACCCAAAACTGTTCATCTTCCTCAAAGAATTGAAATAACCATTCTAATGAACAATACTATTTTAATTTTTAATAGAAGTTTCTTAAAAGTGTTTGTTTTCTACTTCCATGGAAAATCATGCGTCAGCGTGTCCATGTACGTACGGTCTAGGTACATTGATAAGGATGAGAAGTTGTGTGTTTACTTTGTGCTGTAGACTATGTTCTAAATTATGAGATATGCTTCCTTGTTGACTACATATGGGAGCTGAAAAATCAAATTTACACAGCCTGTGTTACATTTTTACTCTTCCTTGCATTGCCATATTCCATGTGTTGGGAGCTGATGATAAATTTTTCTGTTTGTTCTGGTAGCTTACATTAGCACATCCATCAATGGTGGCCCTGGATGCTTGACACTGAGATGTCCTGGTCCATCTTGTGGGGCTGCTATTGGCCAAGATATGATTGATATGTTGGCATCTGACGAAGATAAGGAGAAGTATTGTCATTACCTTCTGAGATCTTTCGTTGAAGACAGCCGAAAGGTGGGTAGAGCATTTCCAAATCCTCCATTCTAGTATTCAGAAACTTTTGTCAATTAATTTTAGAAAATAGAATTCTACCCATAATAAAAGGTAAAACAAGATTTTGTGTGCTCTTTTTGTTATTGAATTTGATTTAAAAATTCAATGCTAGTTATCTCATGAATTGTCCCCTTTCTAGATTGTATTGTATAAAATAACTTGGACTCAGAAAGCTTTCCTGCCATTATCTGATTTTATACACACATAATTACATGTATGCATGGGAGTTTTAAGGATATTTCATATTCAATGTGAGCTTCAGAGATCCATCTTTCTTAAATAAAATTGATTCTTTAGTGAGCACATGAACCAAGCTTACTTCAAGAGCCTGTATGAGATAGTATCTTCACTTTCAGCCGCTATAACTTTGCAGGATATGTCATTGCGGGTTGAAGATGATCAAATTACTCTAATGTGGCTTGTTTCCCTCAGTCCCTGCTTATAGTCTGTACTAACTTGAGTGACTAATTAATTTTGCCGTATGCTTGTTCACAGACCAAGTGGTGTCCTGCCCCAGGTTGTGATTGTGCAATTGAATATGTTGTTGGGAGTGGAAACTATGATGTCACTTGCAGCTGTTCGTATAGCTTCTGTTGGAATGTAAGTTGGGCTGTATGAATTGTGCTCTTTTTTTTTTTTTGGTTGATTCAACTTCCTTGTGTTAAGCATTATGAGCTTGTTTATCAGTGTACAGAGGAAGCTCATCGTCCGGTGGACTGCGGAACAGTGGCCAAGTGGATTTTGAAGAACAGTGCCGAGTCAGAAAACATGAATTGGTAGAGTATATTCTTAGGCATATGAATTGTATCAAATGATTTAATCATATTTCTAATATGTTTTGATGGTGATGCGGACATCATTGGATCCATCGGGATTTATTTTTATTGTTATTGGACCTTATCATTTATGTTTTCTATTTTATTGTTATTGGGCTTGTAGTAGTGGGTTGACCCAAACCCATCACTTAGCTAGGTTTTCACTATTTATATGGTTTTTTCATGATAATTGCATTAGACGATGGATGAATGAAAATTAAGTTTTGGCTTGTTGCCAACGTTTTCCTCCCCTACTTCTCCCCTTTCCTTGGTTTCCTCTTCGGTTTCTCCCTCCTTCTCTCCAGTTCTTCCCCCTTTCTTGTTGCCTTCTATTTTGTCCTGCATCAGATGGTTTCCCTCATATATATTGTTAATAAAACCAATTTAAAGCGAACTCAGTTCATGACATCACATAAATGGTGTTGCTGGTATGTTGTTGAAGTTTAGCAAATCCTCAATGTGTTTTCACCTCAATTTTTCATTCCTGAACTTCCAATTTCTAGTTCATTTGAACAACATTTTGTATTCATCTGTTGCTTATCAGTTTAAATAGTGAAATTTTGAGTTCCACCTACGTATTGTTGCTGTATAATGTGTGAAATGCTTGGTGTATAAGTAAGGCAAATTATACATTCTACAGATTATTAGGATGTAGATGGTATCTTTGAAGCACAAATACTGACTTCTTTTTTCAAGGGAATGGATATAAGTTTACAAAATGGTGGGCATTTTTGGTATCTTGGCGTCTTACTACCATGCTAATATTGATTTTGTCATTTTTAGGATATTGGCCAACTCCAAACCTTGTCCGAAGTGCAAGCGTCCAATTGAAAAGAACCAAGGTTGTATGCACATGACTTGCACTCCACCTTGCAAATTTGAATTTTGCTGGTAAACTTCTATAATATTATTATTAAATCAAGCCTCCCGTTATGAAATAAATTTCTTTCTTGCAATCTTTGTGGTTTTGCTGAATCTCTTTTCCAGGCTTTTGTCGCCCAGCCAATACAGGAACTTGTAGATTATATATTTTAGAAGTGGTCTTTTCATTGTTTTGCAGGCTATGTCTTGGTGCATGGTTAGACCATGGTGAGAGAACGGGAGGATTTTATGCATGCAATCGTTATGAGTCAGCAAAGCAAGAGGGAGTGGTATGACATTGGGGGATATTAATCATTTGTTTAGTGTCTTTATGTTACAAATTATCGTACCAAGTTCTTTTCCATTGTTTTTTAAAAGAATCCTTGCCTATTTACATGTTCACATTGTTTACCCAGTATGATGACACTGAGAAGAGGAGAGAGATGGCCAAGAACTCCTTGGAAAGATACACTCATTATTATGAGCGGTGGGCTTCCAACCAACTGGTATGCCAACTGATAGCCTTGTCTAATTATCGATTGGTTTTCTGCTTGTTGAGGCAATTCTATTTCCACTTGCACCTGTAGAGGCTTTCTAAATGCTACCATAATCTTAATAATTTTTTTTGATTGTAATGTACTGGGAAATCATTAGCACTTTTATTGTTATTACACTACCATAGCTAGAAATTCGTTTCCTTATTTACTTTTGATATCCCCAACGCCTCTTATCTGTGTGAAGTATTGTTTAATCTCTATCTTATTTGTAGAATGGATGTGTCCAACTGTTTTTACCTCGATGAGAGGCCTAATTTAAACTTTCCACGTACCCATGTTTTGCTATTTTGTACATATCTTTACTTCATCATTGTGTATATACGAGAATTAATGTGGGAGTGTGTTTATTTTTATATTTCAAAGCCAAGGACATAATTTGCTGTTATTATAATAGACCATGATCACGGTAGGCCATTGGCTATGATGTAAAAGAGACAAGTTCGTAAGAAAGTAAAATGGAGTAAGGTGGTGAACTTAGCTTATCCTTGGAGACAAAGGCACAACTTTTACAGTGCAAAAACATCAATGCTCTTATATCCGACTTTTTTTTTTTTTTTTTTTTTTTTTTTAAAGCTAGAGAATTTTTGGATATTTTGGAAATCTGGATTCCCTATTGTTACTGAAATAAATTAAATGGATGTTGGGTTTTAATTTGCATAAGAATGATAAGATTTTATAGAGGTTTGCTCTGCTGTCAAGCATTTGATATATTTGGATGAAAAGAAATGATGGAATTTTTGCTGACTGATATCATCCTATTCTCTTTCATTCGAATCTGAGTGATTTTTTTGTGTTTCTGCTGTAAAGCATTGGGTCCATGGTTCTCCTTATTTCTTCGGGATCTCGTTAAGGCATAAATTTAATAGTTTTCTTGTTTAATCCTTGAGTTAGAAGATATATTGTTACCTAAGTACTCTCTTCTGTTTTTTGCATAAATGAAATGTGTTATCAAAATGTCTTTGTATGAACATGAAAAGAGTGTATATTTGGTGATTTTGACCGATAACATTCGTTGGTCTTCTTGAGATCAATTGCAAAGTGGTTTACTTTTTAGTGTATTTCATGGTACTTAGTAAATTTCCTTCCAGTCCCAATTTCAATCTGACTCTCAGAGATCTTTATTATGTATGTTTTCTATTGCCTATTATTTATTATCTTCCATTTGACTCTGTTGATCTTTGTAGCTTCTCTTAATATGAGCTTTGAATGAAATATAGATTGTTGTGAGTGGTCAATCAATCATGAATTTCAGTACAAGTTAAATCTTCTCTTTTATTTTCTTTCATAACCTGAATTTCTTTTTCATTCTGTGCAGTCTCGGCAAAAGGCATTGGCGGATCTACAGCAAATGCATAGTGTTCATGTAAGGATAACTGTTCTGCATTATTTTGAAAGTTCAGTTTTGTTACGGACTTACAGTAGTGTCTACAAGTTGATGGTTTAGATGGAAGAGCCATTCAATTTAATCAGCAAACTGGTTATATATTTACCTTTAGTTTACTGTTGGATTGCCCAGGATGAATATATTTAGAATGCAATTATAATGGTTTTGTTAATAATTTTTTTATTTTTGGGTTGGCTTAATTCTGGGACATCGGTATTCACTTGGTCGGTCCCCATGTTACTAACTCTATATATTTCAAAAATTGGTAGTTACATATAATTACATTCTAAGAGTGCATTGGCTGGATCTTGACTCACTGTTCTGTGAAGTGATTGATAGCTTCATGGTATCTTCTCGGTTGGAATTGGATTAAGGCATCTAAAATTAAATTTCCTCCCTGATTCATCTATTAATTTTCTTGTCATGGTCACTTTTTGTCTTGGTGTCAATGTCAATTTCCACCAACAATCTTAAAAAGTTACATTGCTGCAAAAATGGGGGCTGGGAATTCCCCTATGGACATTCCATTCTTAAGTCACTATTTGACTATCAGTTAGAGAGAGAATTGATGCACGGGAATAGTTAGGAGTGCATTTTTTTTTTTTTTAGTTTTTGTCTTTACTGAAGGATTTGTAGGTTGTTCTATTCAAAGTAGCGAAGGCTCCTTGTGATAGAGTGTTGTTTGGATAGGATTTGGTTTCTAATAAGGAGGCTGATCCATTGTCCCCTTATCTTCGGTGTAAATCTGTCTTCTTATCTGAGAATGAGGTTTTACGTGGGTAAACTTTTACCCACAACATTTCTGGTTACCTTTTTCCTGCTATTTGGATACCTTAAGAGTTGTTTTTTAAGTTCTTTCCAGCTTGAGAAGCTTAGCGAAGTACAATCCCAACCTGAGTCACAAATGAAGTTCATTATTGAAGCCTGGCAACAGGTAAAGATCTACTACTGGTTCTGTAAGTTCAGACTTATTTAATATAAATTTATGAATAACTTGATCTGCCATTTTATTTTTGAAAATGAAACTGATTTTCACTCTCTGGATTGACTTTTGTGAAGCTAAATTCACATCACTGGAGGAATAAATGACTAAATGTTATTGATAAAAAAATGGGGTATGTTTGGACAATGTGTTTCATCAAGGTTTTTATTCATTGCTACATCCAACAGTGTGGAAACTGGACGTGAGTTACACTGAACTTCTATCAGCTTATTATGTTATGGGTCTGCTGATGTTCAGGGAAGACAAAAATCTGGGAAAAATTGCTGGAGGAAATAAAAGTATATCATTCTTTCTTTCCGTTTTACCTGAATGCGAGGGACATTTTTAATGAAATTTTGGAAAAGTTCGATTGAAATTATCACTTGCCAGGCAAACAATGGACGGAGTTACATTTAAGAAATGGGGACCCTGTCTGACTTGGACTTGTCTTCTTGTCATCAATAAAATATGGTCTTTCAGTTTGTATTATTTTTCTTCTGGAAGAAATAGACCATGTTTTCAGATACCAGGCCAAGCTTGGATGTTTCTTTGATTGTATGGTGAATGTGGTATGGTAATGATAAAGACTTGGGAAACTTAAAAATCAATTTATTTTCCAATCAGGACTCATCTATATTGACTACAACTCCTAATTAAAGCAAAGACCTAATATATAACATAATCGAGACTTGATTACTATGAACATTTTACCTAGCTTTAACCATTATTAAGAACCAAAATACTGTTAAATGTAAAACATAAAATGATACCGATAATCAAATTGCCAGTAGCTTCCTAAAGTAAAACAACACTTGAGTTTCATTCTAAAGACGGTATATTTTAGCAAATCCAACTAAAGATAGATTTCTAGGTTTGCCCTTCCTTCTGTGCATATGGTTGCATCTGTCTCCTAGCTTTTTCTGAGTTTTATAATGTCTTCTGCGGTTTAATTTGGCATTATTTACGTTTTTACTTGGGCATGTTTAATGAAGATAATCGTGAATTTATTTTTCAATATGTTTGCAGATAGTTGAATGTAGGAGGGTACTAAAATGGACCTATGCATATGGATACTATCTACCTGAGTATGAACCCACTAAGAAGCAGTTTTTTGAGTATTTGCAAGGTATCAAGTTCTCTCTGACTGAAGTTTTCTAGATGGTACATGCATGCTTTTCTACTAGTGCTGTTCTAATTGCATTGTTACATATGCCATAAATTTAGGTGAAGCTGAAACTGGTTTGGAGAGGCTTCATCAGTGTGCAGAGAAGGAGCTGCAAACTTACCTTAATGCTGAAGGGCCATCAAAAGATTTCAATGACTTCCGCACAAAACTTGCTGGTCTGACAAGGTAATCTCTGCTTAAGAGGTATAATATAAGATTATGACTAATCTGAATCTTGTTAGATATAAAATGCCTTGTTATAGTATTATTCTTTCTCAACTTGTTCTTCACGGTCCTGGCTCCGGACTTGTTCTTGAGCCTAAGTTGGATATGTTTCTCAGCATTTGGCAATCCATGTTGGACTTGAAGACATGCACCTAAGTGGTAGTTACTGTTCTTAATTAGCAATATCAGCATGTGTGTCTCTCGGAATCCAACTTGGCTGTTTTCTTAAATTTCTTTTGCAAGTTTAGGACAATCTGAGCTTTTAAATTTGAGATGCATCTGTTTGTTGAAAAGGTCAAAAGATGATTTTATTTACGAATGCTATCTAGTTTAGACAGATGCACGAATAAAGCATTTAATCTGTTGAAAATGAAATATCATAAGAGGCTGGATGTATTTCATTCTATTGAATAGATTATCAATGGTGGAGATAAACATACTATGAAAATTCCCAGCTACAAGTTTAAAAATTGCCCCTGTTTCTATTGAGGATTATCATATCTGATTATCCCTGCCATATGCATTATTGAGGTATGTTGCTGTGGAGCTGTGATCATGGTACGGTGAACGGGAGATCTTCTTGGACTCTCTTATGTTAAATTTAAAATAAAAAAAGAAAGAAAGAAAAGTTGCTGAGTCAACGATAAATTATTGTTTATTTGATTTTTGGATTCCGAAGAATATGTGCAATAAATTTGCTTAGCCCCAGGCCAAAACAGCTTTAAGACAATAATTTGTTACTTGATAAATGCAATAACTAGAGTTGGAACCCTGCCAAAGTAGCTTTAATGTGAAACTTCTTTGAGATAATTTACAAGGAAGTGTAGTGCACCTTAATGAAGATTCAGTAGTATTTAATGTTGAAGTAAAAATTTGAAGGTTTAATGTCAATAGATAGATCATTGATGTTTTCCGGTGTACTGCCAATATATTATCTATTTTTTGTTTGTGTACTCTTTATCAATTTCTTAGCTGCACCCTTTGAAATATTCCTTGATGCAATCGAAGTTATCATTCTCTTGTTTGCACATTTAGGTGACTAGTAATTAGGAATGCAAATTTTTGCATCCTACAATCAATCCTCTGGTCATACGTCATAATGAAATTGATATTTGAAAAAAAAAAACGAATTAACTCGTAATTGGTGTAGTATCATTTAATTGACCTAGACTTCACGGCGGAATATCATCAAAGCTGTAATTAATTACAGTAACTAGATCTAAGCACTGCAGCAAGGTCACATTTTGGAGTGATCAACTGTTTTGGAATAAGAGAGACACTGGTGGGATGCCTCAAACATCTCTGTTTGTCATATTAACAAAATAGAAAAAAGCAATTTAATTTTTAAATAAGTTTTTGTATTTGATAAAAAAGGAATCACAATAAGAGGGGATTTGAACTTTTGTTTAACTTTGAAGATGGCCATGATAGCAGAAAAAGGCGATCCATGAAGCCCACCTTATATTTGCACAGGTTAAGATTGGTTGAGCTAGTTGAGTTTAGTTTTTATGTATGATTGAAATATTTACCATCATGAAACATTCTTAGTAAATGTGGGATTTTGATAAATGTGCTACTCTTTTGCGGGAGTTTTTCAAGACGATTCTTTTAGTTGATAAAAAATTTGAGCATATATTTGATTTCTTGATCAGTTAAACTGGTTTTGAATATTTGGTAGTTGATGCAGATGGTTCTGAGTTTTATTTACGAATTTATTGTCTGTATATAAATGGTGTCCCCTTGTCATGTTTTTTCAGTGTAACTCGGAATTACTTTGAAAACTTGGTTAGAGCATTAGAGAATGGTCTCGCTGATGTTGACTTTCAAGGAGCATCTAGTAAGACAACCTCAAAGAGCATAGCAGGGAGCAGTAAGGGAAAAGGTGGAAGGGGAAAGGGATCTTCCCGGACTGGAAACACGGATGATTCGGGTAGTTGGGCATGTGATCATTGTACGTACATGAACATTCAATCTGCGACCACATGCCTCATGTGCAACCACCATCGTTGAGACAGGGACCGAGCTGACAAAAACTACCTTGCTAAGCATACAAAAGGTTGTCGAAAGAGAAATTCACAGATTCTTTGCGACAAGCTTGCTATGATTGTGAGATGCTAGAAACATTGAAAAGAAATTGGAGAAAAGCACCCATTTTGTATGTTTCAGGTTTATATGTATTTTCTGGGTTGGAGGTTTTGTGATTGTGGTTCTTGTAATATCGAGTCTATCAATGAACTTGAGCTTTGAGAATGATAATTCGATTTCCTATCATTACACAAGCACAAGATGAGAGGTATCTTTCGTTCCGAGTCTTGAAAAGTTGGTTGTGTACTTCATAGGCCTCGTCTAAGTCGCCTTTTGTACCAAGTCTTAAATAATAGTTGTGTACATGATTCTTGTTTCTCATGTTCTTATGCTGGTTGTGTTTCTAGCATATAAAGTGGCCTATACCCCCAGATTTAGTCTGTGGAAGCAGTGATATCGCCGAATCTGCAATTTGCATGGTCTGTGGAACTTGATTTCTGATCGGCACTTCAGACGGACATTTTACAAAAAATGTTTCTTGTTTTGAAAATAATTTTTACCTTAATATTGAATGAACATCATTTTTTACTTGTATGTAAATGAGATGAGTTCGGAAACACAATCTAATTAAAGGCCTACTCTTTTTAGCTGAACTTGACGAGTGGGTACAGAGGGTACGGGAATNGAATGAACATCATTTTTTACTTGTATGTAAATGAGATGAGTTCGGAAACACAATCTAATTAAAGGCCTACTCTTTTTAGCTGAACTTGACGAGTGGGTACAGAGGGTACGGGAATCAGTTAATTCTATGCTTCTGTACAGTACCGTCAAACATTAACAGCGGGGCTTGATAAAACGGATTAATTTATTTGTACAACTATGGATGATAGTTTGTGTTGACAAAAAACTAATGGCTACAAAAACAAGTTACGTAGAAACTATCCAAGAATGCCACGTAGCATGTCAACCAAATTGTAACCCATGATTGTGCACCAAGCATGACTGTAATAAAACCAAGAAATTCACTTCATATAAAAAAATGAACTTCCGAATTTTATTTGCGTAATGCCTTCAGTAACCACATAAAT
>CAIGRQ010282511.1:0-10102 GCA_903798375.1 Fraxinus sp. D2006-0159
CGCTACTCTCAATTTCTACAAAATCGTCTTTCTCATCTACCAATTGCAATGTGACCTCATTTTATTGTTTTGTTTGTGCCCAAAATGCTTTTTTTAAATGGGCCCTTTTCTTTTTTAAGACGGTCATTTTTGATTTCTTTTCATACAATTGAAAAATCAAAATTTAAATGAGGCGGAGGCGTGCGTCTCAGATTTAGAGGCGTGAGCCTCATATATTTAGCTTCAAAAATATCGTCTCGAGGCATACTACATGCGCCTCACGGTGAGGCGTGCCTCACTACCGTATTTTTAAACCATGAGTATACTTTATATTGATTTTATCTTAAAGAGCATAAAAATCTTATTTCCTTTTGATCATTAGTTACCCCCATCGCATGCAGGTCATCGGACAGTTCAATCTCGGATTTATCATTGGCAAGTTAGATCAGGACCTTTTTATTGTGGATCAGGTGATTTACCTTGCTTCTTAATGAAAAGTGGTGAGGGATAAACATGGTTGTCATATGGTTTAATTTTTTTAGCTCTTGCATTCTTTTTCTGGATAATCAAGATTTATTGATTTACTACTCTTTTCTATCAGCATGCTGCAGATGAAAAATACAATTATGAGCGACTGTCACAATCAACCATCTTGAACCAGCAACCCTTGCTTTGGTAAAGGAGTTTAATTTATTGCTTTCTAAGTTATTTGTGAATTAATGCATTCATAGTGTTCAATGTATCTATATCAATATACTCGGCATTGGGGTACTTATCACTTCCAGTGATTAGCCTTGTCTAAGTCATCTTTCATGAAATTTACTTATTAGAAGAAAATCTATTTACAGCAGGTTGTCGCTCTGCTTACATTTTTCCAGAAATTATCAAATGATACAAAGATATCCCTTACCTCAGGAAACTCAACATACATTATATATAATTTGTATGGTATGGTTACATGATCAACAGCATCTCCATTTGGAATTTTAAATTACCTTTATAGCATGCTCCCAGTAACAAGTTGACATATTTAGCTTGTGCAATGGCAATGGCAACTTCGTTGGTTCTGCATCTGGTGCTTGATGAAGTTCTGATTTTTTGTCCCTGGATTCTTGTCTTTCATCTAGGCCATTAGAGATGGAATTGTCTCCTGAAGAAGAGATAGTTATCTCCATGCACCTGGATACCTTCAGGTCTGGTATTTATAAATCTGTTTTGCTTGTTAATTGTTACTCGTATCTGCCGTTCTGAATTACTTTGTGGGGATACCTTTTAGCTGGCAACTCTGCCGCACTTAGAATGAACTCATATTTGTATTTTGATGCAGGTGATGCTCTATATCATACATAAATAATTATAATTGTGTAATTTTATCTTGTCTTCAGAAATATTTTTGCACATTTCTCTAAATTTTTGCTTAACATTTGCTCAGCAGATGTTGGTGGTTACTATTTAATCACTGCTTACTGTATATAGGTACTGGGACACTGTTTCTGTGCCCATTTATCCTTTAGGCCTCGGGTGTCCTTTTTAGCTTTTGTGGCATGTTATCTTAGAACATTACTGATGATATGATTGATGGTTTTATCTAATGTGGACTAATTGTGATGAAATCCCCCATTCTGGTTTCTAGTTCCTGTTCAGAACATCCTTGTGGGGTAGAGTTTTTTCCTTTAAACTGAACGTTGATATTCATTCTGTTTTTTTCTTATCAGGAAAAATGGATTTTTGTTGGAAGAAGACTTGCATGCTCCTCCTGGACTTCGCTTTAAATTGAAAGCAGTTCCCTTCAGTAAAAACATAACTTTTGGGGTTGCAGGTAATATTTGAAAGCGTTTCATACAAAAGAAAGTATTTCAGTAGGATTCCTTGCCTACTTTGAATGGTGGGTTCATATGTCAGTGATCCGAAGGCTAAATGACCAAATTAAATCAAGACATCTAAAGCTACGTGAATATATAGAAAAATTATACATCCAAAGTGGCCATATCATATTTCCTTTTGACCTTTCATCGATAAGCAATGTACATTTAAAACTATCTGCCATGTTCAATCCCTGTTAAGTGTTAAACAGTAAATGTAGCAAATATGATATCTTTGGTTTTTTCACAGATGTGAAGGAACTTATTTCTATGCTATCCGATAATCATGGAGAATGCTCTATAATTGGTAGTTACAGATCTGACACTGCTGACTCAGTTTGCCCTCCTAGAGTTCGAGCAATGCTAGCATCACGTGCCTGCAGGTCGTCTGTTATGATTGGAGATCCACTTGGAAGAAATGAGATGCAGAAGGTATCTAATAATTAATGCACGTAGAGATAATAATAAATGAGAAATTAGACCCTAAACTCACCTCCACATAGAATCATAGACCATGTTTCAAGAGTCTGAACCACCGTAGTTCATCTTTGCAGTTGTAAAAAGTGATCTGTATGTCTAACTTTAAATTATTGAGAATGAGACTTAGTATGGTGTTGTTCTCTCTCCCTTGCTCTCATTTCGTTCACCCGCTTATTTTGAACACTAGAACTAATATCGAGCATAAAACATGGTTCATATTGCTCAAAGTTATTGTATTTGATTGTTTCAGATACTTGAACATTTGGCTGTCCTCAAGTCTCCTTGGAATTGTCCACACGGGAGACCAACAATGCGTCACTTGGTTGATTTAAAAACTTTACATAGAGGAATGGATGAAGACGAGATATAACCTCATAAAGGCCTTCCTATGATTGTCTATCGGGTATATATTTTGTTATGTTTGATATGCTAGATTATGTAGAATTTGAACAAGATTAAGAGGTGCATGCAACAAAATTGTCATTTCAATATACCTAACATGCCATTTGTGTATATAATTATTGCTCGGTATATTTTTAAAGTTTTCTTCTGCCTATTATTATTATTATTATAGTTGAGCCTATTGAACAGTTTGAACTTGTAAATATGAAACCCACAAAGGGAACTTTGACAATAGGCACAGCTTTTCCATTCTTCCATGGATGTCAAATTTGAACTTCAAGTTGTCGTAAATAAATATCCGCCCCAAAGGTGGAGTCGAAGAAGATGCAGTAGTGGCTTTAGGAGGATGTCTGCAGTTTGCAGCTATTGTATATAATTAGGCTAAGAGCATGTTCAATGGTAGTGTAAAATTGAGTGTAAATTAATATCTCCAAAATTATTTTTGCATTTTCGTGTACATTACAATGGATTTAAATTAAATTTTTAATCTAATGAAAATATCTAAATTCACTTTTTTTTCTGCCTCTTGTACACAATAAAGATGTAGCATTTCATGTCGGAATGCAATTTACATTTCCTTTGCATCTCTTCATTAAAGAGGTTTCTGACCACTTTGGAGATCTAAATCATAATTTAAATCTATTTTACTCTACAATTGGAGATGAAGATGTCTGATTGCAAAGCTTAAAGAGTATTTAATTTGGATCTTGGTTACTTACCATGTATGAGATTTTCGTCTAGCATTTATGCCTGAAATGGTTGAGGTTTCAATTCAAAATTATCAAATTTGCAATGTCAATGAAATCCTCCGAGAAGTGCAAAGCAAAATAGTTTTTTTAATATATAAATTTTAGTTCATATTGATATTAATAAAAGGATTTGTTCATCATCTCAAATTGCTTTATCCCGAAGTCCTCTTTATGTAATGAAAATTTGATTTTTTCTTCCCCATAAAAGAACACTGTAATTACGTAGAGGCAAGTCCCGACCAGTCGTGTCACAACATAATTTTTTTCTTAATAAAGAATATATAAAAGATCTCATCGTACAAATGAAATTATACGAGGAACTTAAAAATAAATCTTGAAAATAAGTGACTAAATTACAACATAATACAATTGTAGAACAAAAATAAATATAAATAAATAAAAGGTTCTAGTAAGGACCATGCCGAGTTTTTCTTCGGGTTTTTAGTGATTTTGAAACCAATGTGCTTGATATCCATGAACGGTTCATATCTGTAGATTCATCTGATGACCAGCAACACAAGCGGCCATCTTCACCACCCGTCCAACCGAAAATGGCCTGGCTATGCATGGTTCTACCGGGTATACTGGACACGGGAACCACACTCCTAACAACCCCTGCATGACCACCTTCAAAAACAGCTTCTGGAGATCCAATTGCTTTCGCGTTTCTGTAATTTACGGGAAAGTATCCAAAGGTGCCGGCATTTGTGCCACCAATAACCCATAGATGATCCTCCTCTTCTGAGTAGTGACAATCGACAAAATAATCGACCTATCATTGCCAAAAGACAGGCTTAATGCATAATCCAATCTAAAAGCTCAAGTTTTTTTAAATTTTATACGCCTCTCCCCCTAAGATGCCAGAACACACAACACAATCAAAAAGCATATAAATCAAAACACGCATTAATCGTTGTTCAGAAACGGAGTTTGAAATATAAGCTAAAGAGGCTGGCAACTAAAGTGAAGAGGGATACTATCATGTTTGTTGTCATCTTGAAAGGGGGCATTAGCCACATTATTGTAACCATCAGCTGTTTTGCAGAACATTTAAGAAAGTAGTGACTATTGTGATCGTTATGTTAAAAAATGACATAACAAGAAATGAAATACATCTTAGCTAATACACAGGTAATTTGATATTTTCACAAATTAACATGCCACAATAATGGTAAATTTCACATACATGATCCAATGTCCAGCTATCAGAGGCCAACGTGCGTGTGTCCTCAAAGTTGGCTACATTTCTTCCATCATTCCAGTCCCAAACACTAACAGGAAGCATATTAGAAAGTAATCATAAGGTGTATATGTGAACCCATATAACAAAAAGAAAGAGCATCACAGGAATGCAGTGGCGGACCCAGGATCTAAGTTCAGTCCGGACGGACGTTGACCGGTCAACGTTGACTGATCAACATTGACCATTAGCGATCGTAAGAGTTTAGGCATAGTCAAGTGAGGAATTAGAACTAAAATTAGCCTACCATTATCTGGGGTTGAAAGATTCTTCATATGTATTAATTATTTNTGAATTGGAAATTAAAATGGAATATAATCTTGATTTTTGAGATGGTGTTCATCGATATATGACGTTTAATTTTTTTTCCCAAATTTCAATTGGTTCACTCAAAGCTTATTTTATTGAAGTGTTAGGTCCTTCAAAAAATCTTCACCTAAGGCCTTAGATTCATTTTTATTGAATAGTTGAGTTTAAATTTTTATAATTGCATTTAAGCACTAATATGTAACATATATAGTTCTGGTGAAATTAATAACAAATTCCATCAGTGCCTCAATGGTCAAGCATCCAATATTCTGAAGGAGGGGTCCCGTGTTCGAAACCCCTCTCCCTTAATCCATTTCTTTTGGCAACAATTGTAGATTTAAACATATTAAACTAAAATGTTGGCAAAAAGATTCGAAACTGAGACCTCTTGAGCGCATATACAAGCTCTGGTCAAGTGAGCTACAAGGTATTAATGGAAACAAATGAACTTATCAGATATATAATTAAAACATTTGTTCATTGTCCAAAAGAAAAAAAACTTTCCGGCGGATCCAGCAAGGGTGGCCGCCGAGGCTCGCCGGGTGCTGGGTCCGCCACTGCAGGAATGTAAGAAATATCGCTACACAGTGCATGGGTTGTGTTTCTGTCATGCAGATACAATTCAAGATTGCAATAATGTACTGATTGCTCAAACATACCTTAAGGTTTCAATATGAGTCAAACACCAGAGTTTTTTATTTATCTCACCAAGGAATCCGACTTTTCCAATTGAAGTTCCCACATTGAATACCTTTTTAATGTAACAGTGCATTACACCAAGAAAAACATATCAATGAAACGTTCAAACAACAAAAAGAATAAACAATAGCTTGGTGTATTATAGATAATTTTATTAGCATGGACATAAATACAAGATGGGAACCACAGAAAATCGTCCTACATACCGACACCAAATGATCGTCGTCGTTTATGTCTCCACTGGTATCAAACAGACACATTAATCCATCAACAGATGCAGAAATAAGCTTGTTTTGATGGCCAGGGATAAAGCGGACCTATAAACAATCATAGATCACAAATGAGATATCATAATAGATTTCTTTTAAGAAACTCTACATAAATTGACATGCAGCTTCCTAGACAATCCTTTTAACTGCATGAAAACTATATATATATATAGATGCTGCGTGATAAATATATCATAGGTCACAGTTGAAATGTAAAAATAGCATCATATATATATGCAAGGCAGGATGACATGTATGGTAGTGGCAGCCTTCACTTTCCTTTTCTTTTTATAAATAAAACGCCCTTTACTGATTATTTTACCCAATTATAAGGTGCCAGATGAGAAGTACTGAACCTTGGAGCATGCCCATCTTCATTCCGCATCAACTTTGAACAAAGATATCAAACCACAAATTCATGTGACTCGGAATGGGTCAGTCTTCATTTCAAAATCAAAATGATTCAGGAATCTGACTCACTCTAATAGCAGGCAGAATAGGCATCAGTTTTTACAGAAGACGATTCTTCTCTAGTAATGGTCCATGTAGAAAGATTGTTTGGAAGGCTAATGAAGAGAAACAAAAATCTTTTTCCTGAGCTTCTACACAACAGAGAAACTGTAGTCATCAGAACATACCTGAGTAACATCATCCATATGAGATTCCTCCAACACGGCAACCTGCTTCTTTGTCCTCCAATCCCAGAAAAAAATCTGAACAGCAATATATTTAAAAACTGCATGAGTATGTATAGCACCCAGAGGAATATTGATTAGTATGGAGAACTTATCCTAATTCTTTTCAACGGGCAACCTATACCTTTTAAAACGTGATTATGAACTAATTACCTCATTCTCTGTCAGTATAATAATGATTAATAAGATCCAAGTAGTGGAGTTATAGAATCGTATCTAAGGGGCATGTGCATGAGGTATTGTTATAGAGTCATAGCTAGGGGTGCATGTGCATGAGGTATTCTATTTCATGTTTCCACTTCTAAAATTCAATTAAGCAAGACAATCTCTTTCGAGAGAATTTCATGCCCAGTAAAATTTAAGTATAAAATTCATATAATTAATTTAACAGTGAAAATTATCCATCTGTTAAAAAATAATATTACCTGAGAGTTACACCCTCCGGTGAGAAGATTGTTGTTAGCTCCACCGAATGAGAAGCTGAACACCTCTTGTGAAGAACCTGCGCTTATAGACATGACCTGCATTGCAACTATAATTTACTCCACATATAAAGAAAATAAACGTACAAACATAAAAATACACATAAATGAACTAGTGTAATTGTGTGCATACTTGTTGGAAAGACCGGGTGTCCCAAGCTCTGATAGTACCATCAGAAGATGAAGAGTACAATACATGCGGAGTCGATGGACCAGTGAAGGAAATTTCATTGATCACAGAAGAATGACCTTTAAGCTCCCCTAGGTACTGCCCAGTATGCGGTGAGTACAATTTCACCGCGTTTGTCGAAAGGGACACCGCCATGGCCGTCCAATCATCCCTTGACATTGCAATTATGCATAATTACTCAAAAATAATAAGAAAAAAACACAATGTAAATTCGTATATCTTAAAGAAAACATTGAAAAAAAAAAATACTTGGGAACGATTTGAAAAACATAATCGTCGCCGAAATTCGTCTGGATAGAGTTTTTGAGACCGAAACGCTTGAAAGTATTGGAATTGGTGATTGAATTCCCTCCTTCTACTTCCATATCTTCACAAACCTCCATTTTCTTGCTCTATTTTGTTCTGTTTTTCTTCTGCCAGCAGTTTGCGGGAGACGAAAGCTTAAGCTAATTAGGGTTTAGGGTTGCGGTTTTTCTCGCATGTATGATGTATGGTTGGTTAACTTGCTGTCCATTAACTAATTGCCACATCAGCATATTTATTTATTTATTATTATTATTTTGTAAAAGAATTTCATTCGTGCTTGGTAATTAGCTTTTTTATATTGTGAACGAATTTTGGTTAAAATCGACATTAGTTTTCACTATTGAGAGCACTTGTTACGCTGATTTTAAATGGGATGAGTTGAGCTACTCAGGTTCATCTACTCTTAAGCTCGATTCAATTAGTTGCGAGCTAGCTCACCTCAAGAAAATTGGATTTGGCTCGCCTATTGGAGAGCAAGTCGAATGGCTCGCGATTCATTTGTTTCTTTAGTTGAAAATTACGTTCTATGGTTAAATGTGAGATGCTTAAGATAAGCAGACTCGCACAAATGATTCGCTGCTCAGCTTACTGCGCCACTTTACTAGGGTTACTAGACAAGTTAAGCATGTTTTGAATAGTTTTTATTGTCTAAGATTGATTGCACAAAAATGATCAAAAGTTAAGGATTGCCTTAGCTTATGTTTAGCTCATATTTATAAATTATTAATAAAACGCTCCAAACCGCTTTTTATACATAAATTTTGAGGGATTCAAGAATATTATCCACTTATTCACTTACACATTTAATTGTTTATAATTTAAATACTTTATAAACACTTTCATCTCAAACATACTTTTACTTACGACTTTGCCAAATAACTGTAACCCGCTAAATCGAACTGACCCAACTCACATTGGGTCGGGTCGGGTTGGTTTAAAAAATTATTTTGGGTGTGGGTCGGGGTCAGGGCGGTTCACTTCAAACCCTTTCAAACCGACCAACCCTATTTTCTTTGAAGCTTTGAAGTGGCGACTGCAGTTAGAGATGTCAATGGACTGAGGCTCATACTCGGGCGAGCTTAGCTCGCCGCCCAACGAGCCGAGCGGGGTGCTCGGCTCTTTGGCCTTGGGCGAGCTCAGCTTGTGCCCGAGCTCACCCAAGGCGAGCCGAGCTTCGGCTGGACTTGTCGGCTCGCCAAATATATATATATTTTTTTTAAGGTAATAAGCCTTTAAAGAGGGAAAAAAAAATCCGGCGAGCCAATGAGCCGGCTCATAGCTCGCTAAAAACGAGCCGAGCCGGCTCGGTTCGTTTGTCACCACTAACTGCAATAATCTGACCTCCAAGAACACTGGTAAGTCCTCTGCTCTCTCTATTGTTCTAATTATAACTTTCGTGAATGGGTAAACGATGAGGGTGCTAAAGATTTCTGTAATTGGAGCCCAAGCCATGGCAGAAGCAGGAGTCCTTATCTTGTAGATTACTCGAGAGATTATGGTAAAGATAGGTCTCCTAGCCCGTGAGTTCTGTTGGGAAAAGGATTTCTAGTGCTGTTACCATCCTACCTTACATGTTGAAGTAGTTAAATTTCACGGCTATTGTAACATTGAAATTCATTTGAGAAATTGGCATTTTCCAGTGGAGTTGAAGCCATTCCTTTGATGTTCTGATAGTGTACCATTTGAGATTAAGGTGTAAAAAATTATATGAGTTTTTAAGTTTTCTTGATTATGAAGCATCTGAATCTTAATATTTATTTTTTATTTTTGTTTGCTTTTTCCATTGGTTGCATTATTGAGTCCAATTTCCTTATTGGATTATACTCTCCTATTTTTATCAACCTGGATTTGGAAATCTTTAAAGATGTATTAATTTGATTGTATTTCCTTTTGTTATTTTATTTTTTGGCTTATTATTGTGAAGTTTAATTACTTTCAAGATTTCTTATTTGGGTTTAGATGCATACATGGTGAAAAGCTTTAATTTTATTGGAATCCCTGAACCGGAGATGATTACAGATGGGATAATTATCTTTTTTTTTTTCCCCTCTTTCTTTTTGAATATTTATATATATCTTCCTTCTGTTTATTTTTTATTTTTTTTAATAACCAGATATCCCAACTTAGTCAGACTAAATCCTGGTCCTCTAGCCACTGACCTCTCAACGACTCGATGAGGTAAACCTTCCTTCCTTCTATTTATTCTTCAAGTATTATCTTGATTACGCTATTAATTGCTTACATCTTGTATATTAAACGGAAATGAAATCTGTACTTTGGCAAATGTCAATGTTTCTTGATAATTAAGAATATTTTCCCTAATAATATCATGTGCGCAGTCACTTAGGGCGTGTTTGGTAGAGATTAAAATTAAAAAATTAGTCGTTATTGTTGATTTTTATTAGATGAGTGAGACCCAATAACGGACATATTTTCAATT
>CAIGRQ010282524.1:0-11372 GCA_903798375.1 Fraxinus sp. D2006-0159
CATAGAACCGGAGAATGATCATTCATACTATAGTAGTGTTGTAACATCGTATTCGAAGGCATCAATTCATTCAAACTTTTAACGAAAAGTCATAATTTGAAAATGAAACAAACACTTGCACCGGAACTTTTAGAAATATGCTCCTCTCTGATTCTTTTGAAAATCTTTTTCCTTAATCAAAGTGTGCACTTTCTTCTTCACACTCTTTGCCATTTCTTTTAAACTTTACTTAATATAAAGATTCTTTTTAGAGAAAATAAGAGTAATTTCGAATTTGAGGGGAGGTGTAGTTAAAAAATGTTTTTCCTCTTCTAGTAACCTCAATTTTTAGTAGAAAACTATATAGGAGAGTTATATTATTATCAATCTTGTTAAATTGAGTTTTTAACTAGGAATTTGAAGAGTATTTTTTTTTTATAAAATAATCTGCATGATAATTCCAACCTGAGTTGCCAATATGAAATACCATGCAGATGACCATTGTAACAACCCAGTTATTCATTAAATCTTTGTAATCAAAGTTACTTAAACTTAATATCTTAAATTATTGGACTTATAAATAACTTATGGCTTGTACTTTCATAACCTTAAATGGGCCGAGCTTCCATAGTTTATTTCTTAAATTGGCTAAATCAACCAAATTAAGAATATAAAATTTGGGATATTACATTTAAGTTTTCTATTTTCAACCTATAACAACATATTCATGTACAACGTTACAATCAATTCACGTGCATAAGTGTGTTTCACATGAATAAGCAAAAATTTAATCCAAAACACACAACTTATTCACAATCATAAACAAGTTCTCAATTATATATATAAAAGCTGGCAAGGCCATCTCACTTGCACAAGCATGCAAAAAAAATTTTTACACTCACACAAATCATACAAAATAAAAACAACTAACAAATTAGACAATTAATATTTCATCCCCCAAACTTAAACTAAACATTATCCCCAGTGTGAAATTAAAGAAAAAGGATTTTCTGAGTGAAAATATGAGTTGTTTCCATTGCTATCAATGCCATGGTGCCGTGATGGTGGATTGATGAATGTTGAATGTAGCATCTAGCTTCTCTCCCAAACTTGAGATTTAACCTACAAGAAAAGCAAACTCATTAAGAAACTACTAATAAAATTATAAACTAAAATCTAAATAAAAGAGATAGAGATAAAGAGTTGGCTTGCCTCCCAATAAGCACTTCTTTAATGTCATTAGCTTGACACTGTCGGAGTGCCTTAGGTTGAATCTTCAACAGGCACTTCTCCCTTATTTTAAAACTTTTTTCCTTGGCTTTTATGCCAAGTCCTTGTCCATTCTTCGTAAGCTTTGGCCTTTTCCCACATATCATGCTAGAATCCATTTTATCACGTTGTACAAGTGATTTAGCTTCTTTCAAACCACAACTCAGATTCCTTGCATTAGAATCTTCCTCCAAAAGAGCATGGTCAAAAGGGTTAGGAGGCAGCTTCCACTCCAATATAGTACTCAGAACGTCTTTTGAATTAACTATGTTAGGAGGTTTCAAAGGCTTTTCTCTATATTTCTTTAAGTGGACAAACTTTAGGAGCCAAGAAAAAGTCAACCACTTCCTTTCTCCCTGTGTAGCTTCCTTTAGCAGATGTATCACTTCTTGATGCACTAGTTCCCATGTAATGCTCTAAGGGGTCATAGAGCAATTCTCTTCTACATTTTCTTCCCAACTGCATCAATCGTTTGGGCCATATAGCAAGTGTTGACTTTTTTTAGGATTTCTTTGCTTGATAAATGTTGAACATGACTTGCTCTTCATTAATCCCCATTGTCAATTTTCTTCCTGAACATCAATCAGAGCTCTTCCAATTTTTAGGAAAGGTCGATTGCGAACTAATGGCAATTCTTGATCTTCTTCCATGTCTAAAATCACAAAGTCCACCGAAAAGATAAACTTGTCTACCTTCACTAATATATCTTCAATGTTACCACTTAAGTATGTGATGGATATATCAGCTACTTGCAAAGTGATGGTGGTTGATTTCACTTCTCCAAAACTTAACTTCTTGAATATAGATAAGGGCATCAAATTGATGTTGCTCCAAGGTCACACAATGCCTTATCAAAAGTAGAAGTGCCAATTGTTCTAGGAATAATGAAGCTACCCAGATCTTTTAGTTTTCGAGAGAAAATCTTCTGGAAAATGGTTCAAATTAGGTACAGACTTCACAGCCTCTTTAGGCTTTATTTTTTCAACCTCTTTACCACTTCTGGTGTTGTAACGCTCCCTTGGGTTTACCATGGTATCATTGGGAAACTTTCCTTTCTGTTGAGAATTTATTACAGTTGTGAGCTGACCAATTTGTACCTTAAGAATTTTCAATGTGGCCTCCATGTTAGTCATATGAGTCTCAATGTTGTCTAGTCATGACTCATCTTTATTGAACCTAGCCCTTTTCTTTGAAATAAAGGCTCCTAAGATATCATCCAGCGATGGCTTTCCTTCAGAAGCTGATTATTGAACCCAGGAATAGGTTACAGCACATTTCCATTGTTACCATAAGAGATGTTCTCATGATTTCGCAGTCCTGGATGGGATTTACTAAGTAATTTCATCTTTCAGTAAATTTTATGTTGTTCACATATTGGACTTGCTCATTCTCCATCTTAGTTTCTTGGTGTGATTTAGAAGGATCTATAATAGAATATGCTTTGAGCTAAATCCCTTGTAAAGTTAATGTAGCTATTTGGGTTGTGAGTGATGACATCTGAGCTGCAAGGACTGTAATGGTATTCACTTCATAATACCAGCAACTTTCTTTGCACTTGAATGCTTACTTGGCCATTGATAGTTGTTGGTGGTTATTTCATCCAGTAATGACTAAGAAACTTCTACAGTCTTAGGTATTAAAGTACCACCTGTTGCAGAGTTTGATTGCCTCTTCAGTAACGCCGTTCATCTTCACGGTATCGCAATTTCTAGAAAAGAAACTGGATAAGCATTATGATCATATTGTGATCTCCCAAACTGATTTTGTTGCATCATGTGATCAACTCGACTTCAATTTGAAGTTATTTTTAGCTATTGCTTGGCGTGCAATACAGGAGTAGTTGTCATGACAACTGGTCTAACATAATTCTTTATAGCCTGTTGTTGATTATTTTAATTTGCTACTTGATTTGTCATTGTTTCAAGTTCGTTTCTTCTAATATCCCTTAAAAATCGAAAACTTTATTTGATTTCAGGGTCGACTAATAGTAGTCCTAATGGTCATCGATCTTCGCATGAACTTGAAACAAGAAATAAGAAAATATTTAAAATTAAATAAATCTAAATTAAATCTAAAACTAATTAGTATTAACATTTATAAAAACTAAATATATTAATCTTTGATAACGGCGCCAAAAACTTATTACGCTTTTACTATATCATAAATATACCTCAAGTGTTCAATGTCATGTTTTGGAATACAACTGTGGAGTTAGGGTGTCGAATTTACAGGGATTGAATATAAAATTATGTCTAAATACTATAATGGATTAGCTTCTATCTTAACTATACAATCGAATATAAGTTATCAATGTTTTACCTAAAACTACGGGATTTTTGTGACGAACTCAACTAATTGTATGCAAGTTCGAAGAATTTAATCAATAGGAGAAAGACTATGTTTTGATTTCAGTTACCCCTAATTCGTTTTCCCAAGTTTATAAGTAAGAACCCTAATATAATTTTACTCTCTCTCTTGAGTGCCGAGCAAAAGTTATTCTTATGATTCAATTCCAATATCTTTATTCTCAATTAAAAGTCTAGTGATTATAAAGTTCTTCGTTCTTATGTGGGACAGTGCCAAAGGAATTATATATTCTCTCGAAACCCATAATTCCCTAAGTTGTGTTATTCTAAGATCACACATAAGTTTCCCTCTCTAGAGTGCCGAAACTTAAAAAATTAAATCATTTAATTAGAGGCCAATTAATTGAAAACATGGAGAATAAATAACATAAATAAACATAATGGAAAAATCTCTATAAAATAACTAATTAAAATCAAAATATAATCTCCAGTTTTAGTTACATCAAACCCTAGATAGGATGTTTGGTTCATGACTATAGAAAGAGACATAATCAAATTCATACTTAAAAACATGTAGAGAAGAAGAAAGATAAAACTATTTTGGTGGTTGAATTGATCATCTTCTTGATGTTCTTCTTGTTATCTTGATGATTTCTTGTTTCTTGCCCTGTTGAATTCTCTCCTCAAATTGATCTTTAGGGTTGTATTTATATCATTAAGAAGTCCTTGGAGGAATTGGAGTCGGATTGGGAATTAAAGAAACCAAAAAATATAGAACTTTTCCCATCTCGATGGGTCTCTCAACGCTAGCTTTGTAGCACCATGGCGCTGCGATCTAAATTTTCTTTGCTTCCAGGGCACTGTAGCGCCACTAGCATGGCATCGGGGTGCCCATGGTCTGGTTTTTCCTCTCGTAATATGGTGTTGCGGAGCCGCTGCTGCACTTGGATTTACGGAGACTGGGCGCTAGGGCACCCATTTTGTAGCACTTGTGCCACTTCTTTTCTTGTTTTTTTTTTCACCAAGAGATGGCATCAAGTCGCACTGGTTATGGCGCCGATTGTATCCTTTGATTTTTGCCTATTTTTTCTTCTTCAACTTAGCTTATGTTGTCGCCTCTTTTACACGATTTTCAGCATCACTATTTTCTTTGACTTTTGCACATTTGCACCACTTCACCTAACTTATAAAAAACATCAAATCATTCTAAAAACTCTTAAGATCTAACAAAACTATCAATTTAAGCAGCATAAATATGATGAGTTAAACACGCTCATTAGAAGCTTAGGAACCAAACCTCCACAAGAAAAAAGGTGACTGACCAAAGTGTACATAATAGAAAATTTAGGGGTGTTTCCACCCCTCGCTCGGCCCACTGCTTGTGGCGAGCATCCAACTTGTCCAACCATCACAACGAGTTATTTTTGTTCCAATTCAAGGGCATTTGGGGCATTTCTTATGTATGATTTTCAATGCATCTTAGGTAAAGAGAATTTCTAGGTCAGATAAAAGGAGGAATTACATACCAAAAAATAAAAGATCATAAAAAGGAATTTCATATCACTAACATCAAAATCTTGGGAGCAAGATTACAATAAATTCTTGGAGACTAGGGATGATTTTGAAGAAGAACAAGGTGTTGTACGAGATTGTTAAAGAGATAATAGTTTGTATTAGTGATAAGTGTAGTTTTTACACTTATTTGAGGTCATAAATGATGATATTTTAGTATTCTTTGGATAAAATACTACCTAACTTGTATTATATTTCATTTTGCAGGTAAAACTCAATATTTGATGAAGAATTGAAGAAAAGAATACAAAAATTGCGAAAATGGCTCAATTGTATTAAATACAAAGTTCGGGGACTGAAATGCAAATACTCAAAAGTTACTTCGAACCTCACGATGAAGATTTGAGAGTTTTGGGCATCAACTGAGGAAAGAAGTCAAAGGGATAAAATATAGTTCAAGTACTATCACATATTAAATTTTAGTCGAAAAAGTTATGTTTCGAATTTTAAGTCTCAGTTTGAGACCCATTTTTGGCATAGGAAATGTTCGAATTGGAAAAATGATACTTCTACAAGAATTGTAGCCCTCTGTGGTATCTTTTCAATGTACTTTAAATCATCTCAATCGGATATTGGGAGAGAAATTTATGACAAAAATACCAAAACACGAGGGAGACCTCCTTTTGATCTAAAAATCATATATTCTACATATTTTGGAGGTGAAGAACGAGGTGCAATTATCAACCAAAGGCAAATTATACAAGTTTATTAAAGAATATTCATCCTTTTTCAAGATTCAAGGAGAAATTGGATTCCTCCACTTTCTTCATTATTTCTCAATTCGGGTGATATCTTTTCATCATTTTTTTGTATGGTTTAATAATTAGGATAGCTGGCTAGGTTTTTCAATTGTATTGGATGAATGTTAAACCCTATTTTCATTTATTTTAATTCAAGACATCAATTTACGAATTTCGTGTTATTATTTGAAAGATTTTACATACTCATTGCACTACTATTCATTTATTTTAATTCATGATATCAATTTAGGATTTTTGTGTTATTATTTGATTGATTTTACATACCCGTTGCACTACTTATTGCTTGATCACCAATTAAGTAGTTAGCTGCTTGTTGTAGTGTAGGAATACTCACAATAAGTTTAGAATGTGATAAAATTTATACATGTAATTAGAATTAAGAATAATATCTTTCACATATGCAATCTTGTTGATAATTTAAACCAAATGCATGACTTTCATATGAATTCGGACTAGGAATGGAATCGTCTCGTGTTAGCCATAGGTTGGTGTATGTTGGAAAAGAATATTTAATATATTAGCTTTATCGATTGTCAAAAAATGCATGAATTTACTAGATTAATTATTGAGAATTGAAATAGATGAAAATAATGCGATTTACGATTCCAATATAAGCATTCACTTATTAGAAAAATATCATATTTATTTGTTTTCTTAGAGTATATATTAGTATAAACAACAAAACACAATTATCTTTTGTCACTACATTTTGAATTTGATAAACAATAATGAAATACAAATTTGACATTATTTCTCGTGGAAACAATACCATTAACTTATATATTTTATTACTTGTACAACGATCTCGTACGCTTGCGGGTTTCATGGAAACAAGTTTTTAGCGTCGTTGCCGGTGAAATAACAGATTTAATTTTACTTTAGTAGTTTATATTAAGTTGAATTTTTTTTCCTATTTCAGTTTTTTTCATTTTTTTCTTTTTAGGCTTGAATTAAAATACCCGATCTCTTTTTATTTCACTCTTAAAAGGTTTCCATCGATTTATGCAAGCCCCTGATGGGGTTGATCTAACTCCAATAGATCAAGAAATAGAAAGGACATTTAGAAATCGCAAAAGATAACGGCGTTAGACAAGGAGATTGACTGACAATCAGAATCAACCATAGAATCAGGTTTAGGTTTAGGTTCAGGTTCAAGTTCAAAATCAACTGCCATAGTGGCCAAATGACATAGAGCCATCTAAAATGAAGCTCCCATGTTAGTTGAGGATTATGTAAATCCAATCCCTGTACTAGAGCAACCCACCAAGGTTTATCCTTCATTCAGACAACCTAACTTTCACATTAGATCGGATGTTATAAATTTTTTTCCAAAATCATCAAGATATCAGGTTTTTCGGGAAATCCACGGAGAATCCTCATGAACACATTTTAAATTTTCTCATGTTATGTAAAGTTATTAGTCATGAAGGGATATCAGCAGATGCATTCCGAATGCGATTATTCTCTCATACCTTGAAGGATGTCGCAAGAGAATGGTCCCTCTGCTTACATCCAGGGAACATACAATCATGGAATGATATGGTTTAAAAGTTCACCGTGAATTTCTTCCCACTCTCTCGAGTTCACCAGATCAAGAATGAAATCCACACCTTCAAGCAGAAAGATTTCGAGAGTTAAACATGGGAGATGTTCAAGAACTTGTTTAGAAAATGCCCTAGCCCGGACATTCCTAAGCAGGCTCAACAGTATCTCTTTAATTACGGGCTATACCAAGAATTCAGAAATATGATAGATGCTTCAACAGGAGGATCGTGATGAAACTTGATGTCGATGAGGCCAATGAATTGTATGAAAAGATAGCCGAGAATCAATTGATGTAGCCAACCAATAGGGAAGCTCCAAGGAAAACAGCATAGGTACACAATGTAGATGCAATAACAGCATTGGCAGCAGAAATGGAGGTTTTACAATGAAAATGGATAATCTATCTCAATCAGTCAACATGGTACACCAATCACCACCTGTGTGCGAAGGTTGTGGGGCAAACCACAATACTACACACTGTCCTTTTGCTTCTACACAGGTTACTCAACCTGAAGAGATTAGCTACGCACAAAACTTTCCAAAACAACAAAACAATCCCTACTCCAACACTTATAATCCGGGTTCGAGAAACCGTCCAAATTTTTCATGGTTAAACAATCAGGAGCGAGGCACCAGGATTCCAACATCAGCAACAACAAAAGAGAAAGCTGCTATCTTAATACATCTCAAAGACTGAGACCAATTTTCAGAATCAATAGGCCTCAATCAAGAATCTGGAACATCAGATGGGACATATAGTAGCTGCAATGCCAATAAACCATAAGGCGCCTTGCCGAGTGACATAGAAAAGAACCCATGGAAGCAGGTATTGGTGGTTGAGGGGATGAATTATGCAACTACTAAGCTCCCATCATTCATTTCCACTACCCCTGTCAAGGCTTATGTGCCACCCATCACATTCTATCAAAGACTTCGACAATAACCAACAGCGGAGCATTTCAGGCCATCACTACTAGGAGTAGTGTTCAGTTGCCAGAAACACTGCAAAGAGGAAGGAGACAGATAATACTAAAATATCTACTGAGCAAGGAACGGGTGGAGCAGTCCGAAAAAGAAACAAAGAAAGATCAACAAATAGTCTTAAACAGCCTACAGCTTAAGGCAACAGTTTCTGGCACTTCACTTACATCTCTAATCCTTTCTCCTCAAAGGGTACAAAATACCAAACTGAAGAGGCAGTTCAATAAATTTTTGAAAGTCCTCAAAAAGTTGCATGTCAACATCCCGTACATTGACTCGATCTTTCAAATCCCAAACTACTTCAAGTTCTTGAAAGAGATGTTGACCAAAAAGAGGAAGCTGCCTCAACATGAAACGATAGCTCTATCTGAAGAGTGCAGCGCGATCATCCAGTGCAAGATCCCTCCCAAACTTAAAGATCCAGGGAGTTTCACTCTACCTTGCTNCTTCAAGTTCTTGAAAGAGATGTTGACCAAAAAGAGGAAGCTGCCCGAGCACGAAACGATAGCATTATCGGAAGAATGCAATGCGATCATCCAGTACAAGATCCATCACAAACTAAAAGATACATGGTGTTTTACATTTTCTTGCTCTATAGGAAATTTACATAATATAAATTGTTTGATTGACTCAGGAGCAAGCATAAATTCAATTCATTTGCCACTTTACAGGAAATTGGGATTGGGAGATCCTAATGCAACCTCTATTATCCTTCAACTCGCAGAGAAATGGTTGAAACTCCCCTACGAAATAGTCAAAACCATGCTTATAAGGTGGGATAGTTCATTTTTCCAGTTGATTTCATCATTCTGGACATAGAAGAGGCATATCAGATGCCAATAATCTTGGAAACACCATTTTTGTCTACAAGCTAAGCTTTACTGGATTTTGATAATACTAAGATAGTCTTGAGGGTGGAAGATAAGCAGCAGAGTTTCACCATAGAAAATCCATTAAAGCAACCCTTCCATTTTGAGGATTGCCAACGAGTGGATCACTGGGAGAGCTACAAAGGTAGGCCTGACGCATGAGGAATTATTGGTAGGGACAATAATGAAAACATGATTGTTTGGAGAGTCAAAGGTGAACTGAAGATGTGCAACCAGTGTCTAAAATGCATGACTGAAAACTCCATTTTCAAGCCGGCTTGTGATTTTGAAGCTGTGTAGATATGGTATTATAATTTCAATCTTGAGATAAGAAGCTATGTTAGCTAGCTAATTTTTTTTTTGCTTTACTTGATTAACTGGCCACCAATTAGATAATTATCATTGTGTGTTTGTGTGTTTGTTATGCTTTAGTTTTGTTTGAGGACAAACAAATAATCAAGTTTGGGGGTGTGATAAGTATAATTTCTACACTTATTCGAGATCATAAATAACGATATTTTACTATTTTTTGGATAAAATACTACCTAACGTGTATTATATTTCATTTTGCAGATAAAATTCAATAGTTGATGAAGAATTGGAGAAAAGAATGCAAAGTTCAAGGACTAAAATGTAAATACTCAAAAGTCACGTCGAATCTCACGATGAAGATTTGAGAGTGTTAGGAATCAATTAGATAAGGAAATAAGCCAAATGGATGAAATATGAACCAAATAATATCACATATCAACTTCCAGTTAAATAATTTATGTTTCAAATTTTTTGTCTTAGTTTGAGACCCATTTTTTGGCATAGGATATGTTCGAATTGAAAAAATAATATTTCTACAAGAATCGTGTCCCTCTGTGCTATCTTTTCAATGCACTTTGAATCGCCTCAATCGGATATCGAGAGAGAAATTTATGATAAAAATTACTGAGAACTGTTCAGCAGTCGGAAAATAGGATAGGAGCGTACCCTAACCAAAAAAAGGGTGCCTGAGGCATCCCAAACTAGCCAAGTGCAAGCCCGAGATATGCCTAGGTGTGTGCCTCAGTACAAAAACAGAAAAAATCCATTTTTCCTTATTTTTTTTTTGGTAACAACATTTTAGGCATCTTATATAGATACCAAACTCGACCAGAACACGGGAGAGACCTCCTTTTGACCTAAAACAATATATTCTACATATTTTGGAGGCAAAGAACGAGTTACAATCATCAACCAAAGGCAAATTGTACAAGTTTATTGAAGAATATTCATCAATTTTCAAGATTCAAGCCGAGAAATTGGATTCCTACGCTTTCTTCATTATTTCTCGATTGGTGTCTTTTCATTATTATTTTTTTGTAATAGTTTAATAATTATGATGGTTGGCTAGGTTTTTCAATTGTATTGGATGAATGTTGAACTCTATTTTCATTTATTTTAATTCAAGACATCAATTTAGGAATCTCATGTTATTATTTGATTGATTTTACATACTCATTGCACTACTTATTGCTTGATCACCAATTAAGTAGTTAGTTACTTGTTGTAGTGTATGAATACTCACAATAAGTCTAGAATGCGGTAAAATCAACACGTGTAGTTAGAATTATGAATAATCTATTTCACACATGCAATCTTGTTTATACTCTAAACCAAATGCATGACTTTCATATGAATCCGAACTAGGAATGGGATCGTCTCGTGTTAGTCATAGATTGGTGTATTTTGGAAAAGAATATTTAACATATTAGTTTTATTGACTCATGACCAATAATGGAGAAATATACAATTCTAGTAATCACCAAGGCTAAACTATCACATATTCTTAAAACCTTTCAAAATGTTGTTGAATATATCTTTGTGAATATACAATGAGGAATATATATATATATATAGAATTAAAAACATAGCGCTACCATCCGTGCGCTGGGGCAGCGTTGCGGTGCCCAGGGCAAAAACCAGGCAGGGGCACCGGAGTCGCGGCGCTGCATCGTCGAGCGTTCTATCCCCACTTTTTCTCTCCAAGTTGTTTTTTTTTTCATCTCAAAGTCATTTTCCAAACCAAACTCCCGATAGGGCTTCCAAATAGAATTTCAACT
>CAIGRQ010282580.1:0-10601 GCA_903798375.1 Fraxinus sp. D2006-0159
CAACAACGTGATTTTCTGCCATATTTTTCCAATCTCAATTACAACCTAAATTCTTCATCTCTCTAGCGAAATTGAAAGCAGAATAAGAACTGAATTGATTTTTTCAGGTATGATTATGTACGCATACAACTGTTTTTCAGCAGAAATCTCAAACGGGTTTTCAATTTTGCTATTTCGATCCTTCTGCATGGTTTTAAAACTGTATTATATCATGTTCTTGAATCTAATTTTCCTCTAATGTTCAAATTATGAGAGTTTTTTTTTCCTAAATTTGAATTTCAATTATAAAACCCTCCAATTTCTAATTCTCATTAAGTTAATCAGGCTTCATTGAGAGTTAAAATCGTCCCTTTTTATTCCAATATTTTGAAAATTTTGACTTGAGAGGATTACACATTCATTGTAAATTCCCTTAGCACCCAAGTCACTCCTAATCTGATCACTTTTAGAGAACTCTCTGTTTCACTAAGGTTCTTCCTCACACTCATCATCGTTTATGTCTTTGGCATATCATGAAAAAATTTGGTGAAAAGTTATCACATATATATTACAGGAAGTCAAATTTCCAAAAAGATATGAAAAGTTGCATTCACTTTACGTATAAAGTTGAAGTTTTTGAGAAAAAGTGGAAGGAAATGATTGTAGAGTATGGTTTGGAAAGTAACAAATGGCTTCAGGATTTATACGCAATACGTGATAGTTGGGTTCCAGTGTATAATCATGGATTATTTTTTGCCGGCATGAACACTACTGGACGTATTAACTCATTTTTTGATAGCTTTGTTACTTATCGAACTAACCTTCATGATTTTGTTCAAAAATATGATCAAGCTTTAGCTTCAATTGTAAAAAGGGAGAATGATGAGGACTTTGAATTAGAACATAAATATAGAATTGTTAATGATGATTCTTTACTTCTAAAGCATGCATCAAAAGTATATACTTGAAATNGAGGACTTTGAATCAGAACATAAATATAGAATTGTTAATGATGATACTTTACTTCTAAAGCATGCATCAAAAGTATATACTTGAAATATTTTTGAGAAATTTAAAGAAGAGTGGATGAAAGTCAAGGATTATAGAGTTGAAGAAGTGAATTATGATTGTGCAACATACATAGTTCAACATAGAGAAAGAGAATTTGAGAAGTTTCAAGTAAGATATAATTGGCAAAATCATGAAGGAAAATGTGAGTGCCAATATTTTGAGTTTATGGGAATAATTTGCAGTCATATTATTAAAGTACTTATTCGTGAAGACATTGACATACTTCCTTCTCATTTTATTAAAAAGAGGTGGATGCAAGGAGCAAATAAATTTAGGAGCACAGAATCAGAAAAAATTGTGATTTAGGATGATGAACAACATACAAAAGCATTGAGACTTAGTCATATGTGTAGAATAGCAACACAACTAGCTTGTCATGCTGCCGAATCAAATGAAGGATATCAATTATATGTCAAAGCTATTGAAGAAGTGCAGGAGCAAATTTATAGAGTGGATATTGGAACAAATTTTCCTGTTGAAACTTCTCCAAATCAGTTAGATAGTTGTAATGAGGAGAGATCTCAATTTGTGCTATCAGATCCTAATGTTTCAGTCACAAAAGGAAGGAAGAAGGATGAAAAAGGCAAAGGAAAAGACCATCTTACTTCAGGGAGGTTCAAATCAAGTATTGAGTTGGCACAAAAAAATAAAAAGCATCATTGTGCACTATGCAAAGAATCAGGCCATGATAAGAGAATATGTCCCAAGAACCCTAACAAAAATGTAAACGGGCATACTGAGCAAATGGACTAAAGCATGCAAGTATTTATTTTTTGTTATTTCAATAGTAAATCAGTATTTTATGTGCTTATGTAATAAGTTGTTTTTCTTTCATGTAGGATCCAAATTTCGAGTTAGAATTTCAAGCCAAGCAATGTACAAATGAATGTTGATCGATGTTGGTAACATGAGATTTATCTTTACTCCATATTCTCGTGAATGCTGGTGAATGTACAGATGAACGCTGGAGAATGTAGTGACAGGTGATTAATCAAAACAGACTTAGTACTTGGCATAACAAGAGGGCTGCACTTTGCTAAGACAGATTCTATCAACATCTCTTACCTTGAGTTTGATGTTGTGATACTAGTTAAAGTTCCATCTATTCTTCTTAGTATTTCTGATTTATTGCAATTTCTCCTTAAAATTTATAATTTACTGTAGTTTTTTTTTCCATTAACAGTACCACTTTCATTCATGTGAAACAAATGTGAGTATTCTAGCTAGACATTTTGTATTGCACCTTCTTATTTGGAATGGTTTGGAGAGCCCCAAGCTTTAATTCCATGACTGTTTCGATTGATTAATTGAGACTAAACACACTTTACTCCATGCATTTCCATTATTAATCCATTGTATTTGCGTCCTACAATGGACATTTGATATTGCCTTTTTAGTCATCCACATAAGCACCCCCATTGAGTTCAGCAGCCTCTGCTATTGCTTGTTGCATTTGTCCAGCACATAGGTTTAAGCTTTGCAATCTACCAAATGCCCAATGTCTACATAAATCAGTAATCACAGACCAGGAAAGAAAATGAGATTTATATATACATTACATCATAGTTTATGTTGAATTCAACAAAACTATTTAACTTGGATTTTACAACTGACTAGAAATCAAAATGCAAAAACTCCATTTTGAAATGCCTCGATTGACAACAAATTAAACACAAATTGTACATAAAAAATGAAGAGAGTAAATACAATATGGAAAAACACGTGATAAGGAGGCCTCGACCAGGATACTATCATACCCATGTCTTCCATTTAACGCATCATTCGAAACAACTCTTTTCATCATCTCATCCCTTACCCGTCGCAAATTTTCGGTATTTGAATCAGAAACAAAATTGTCAACAAAAGAAAAGACAAACTGCATATGTTGTTAGGTAAGTGAAAAGTGTTCTACAATGGATTTTGATAATTGGAAGAGTAATAAAACGCAGCTACAGAACCAGCTGCTCCCGTGATCCCCCCTGTGGCCGACACTAAGCCTACACTAGTAGTTGTTGCCCCTGCCACCGCGTCCCCTAGTGGGATCGCCACGACAACCACTACTAGTGCAACCATGGCAAATCCTATTCCAGATCACTCCACATTGTCCTTCTTTATGCATGATATCCTCGGTGACTCACACCCTTCCGGCAGAGTAGTAACCGGAATCGTGGCCAACTCTGATGCCAATAACCTCCCATTCTCCAAACCAAACAACCAAATCTTCCCCATCAACAGTGGCATTCCACTAAACACCATCAACAGCGCAGTCAACAACAACAACTACCCCTTCCTCGTCGGCCTAAATGGCTCACCTACCAACACTAACTTCCAAAATAGCGGCAATAACAAATTTGAAAAGGTTAAATCATATTGGAAGAAACCGAGCTTGTCGGGATTGAAAACCCAAAAATTTACACATGGGCAAAAGAATTATTTTTTGGCAGTGATGGTTATTCTACTTTCAATTTCGCTAGAGAGATGAAGAATTTAGGTTGTAATTGAGATTGGAATAATATGGTAGAAAATCACGTTGTTGAGAGATTTTAGGGATTAATACAAGGTAATTAGGGGTGTTTGGAAGTAAGTTTAAGATTTCTATAGTATATTAATTGATAAATTTAGAGCGTTGGATTGAGTTAAATTAAAGGTCACGATTATTTGTCAAAAATACTTGTCAAATTAATGGGAAGGAGGAACGGTCCCGATTTACTTAATAATTCATATAATTAGTCAATTATACAATTTCAAGTTNTCAAAAATACTTGTCAAATTAATGGGAAGGAGGAACGGTCCCGATTTACTTAATAATTCATATAATTAGTCAATTATACAATTTCAAGTTTTCGAAATGCAAACACTAGACTATTTTTCATAGTTTAAATTTTCAACTAGACAAGTCTTACTAAATAGATTTATGGGAATTTCATAATGCTTTTAAAGTTTGCAACAAAACAGCAAGTTTCAAGATCATAATTACATATGTAGATAGCACCATTGTTTAATCTTATTTAATTATTTATCGAATAAAGTCATTTTGGTCTCCGGGGGAGATCGCAACCTAGGAGGCCATTTAAGTTCATTCATGTCTCTGATCTCCATCAGTATGTTGGACTTAGAAGTGTTCAGACGAGTAAACAGCCTAGGTGGTCCTTCCTACCTGTGCTTGTCCTAAGCATGATCCTATCGCAAGTTAGGCTCGTGTGACCTCTTCAGTTGGGATTTCTCAAAGCTCGGGGTAGCCTTCATTGCCTCATCCAAATTGATGTATTTTTCACCTCTGGTTAAGAGCTTTGTCACTAACTTTAAGATATCTTAGATAAAGACATTCTGAAGGCTTCACACCTTACTACATATGTTAGAGCCGAAACTGCGGCTGTGATGTGAAGGTCGGGTATCTGTAACCTCTCTTTGTTGAATCTCGTCATGAAATTACGTAAGGTCTCATTATGCCCCTAGCAGAGCTGCATGAGGGTGGCTGATGTCTTTCTGATGCGCTTACTACTTGCAAAGAAATGGGAGAACTTGTCAGCAAGGTCAGGGAATAATGATATAGAGTTAGGTTCCAATGTGGTGAATCAATCCCTGGCAGCGTTGGTCAATGTTTGAGGAAAGGCCTTGCACATTACTTGGTCTGGCGCAACCTGTAAGTTCATGAAGTTTGTGTAAACATTAAGATGGCTGATGGGGTCGGTGGTCCCATCATACTCCTTCATGCAGGGAAACTTAAACCTTTTCGGGAGGGGATATGAAAGAACTTCCGACGTGAACGGAGTGTTAGGGGTGAACCCCGTCACTCCCTTGGTATTCTGTTGTACAACCTGCTGCGATCCCATCTTGTATGATATGAGCGAGCTCTCCTAAGTCCATAGTTACCAATCTCGAAGCCAAGGCTGGTGGGGGTATGCCCAAGGCCCCAGATCTACCGTTGTCATGGGCATCACAGGCGTCCCGAGCTCGACGACTGAGAATGAGCACGAACAAGATCTTCCTGTACGTTAAATAAAGGTGTCGAGGTTTGGCCTCGTTGCCCCTCCGATGCTTAACTCAAAGAGAGAATTTAGAGAGAAAATATATGCTGAAAAATATATGTGAAAAAGGTACCTGAGATACGATCTTAAATCCTATATTTATAGAGTTGGATATTTATGCAATCCAAGGAGGACTCGTCATCCTTATTTTTAGGAACGACTCATCTTGTAAGGTCAATGTTGGATTAAAACCAAGAGTCTTAACTTACCATATGTTCCAAAACAGAATCCTTGTAGACATAGAGTTCTTAATTTATAGTGATTGGATGAGGCTAGAGTCCTTACGGGATGAGGATTTATTAACACTGGATCATAGATTGCCTTTGGAAATTTGTCCAAGGCAAGTGCTCGACCACTCAGCCCGAGGATGACCGACGTAGTTTGGCAAGTATCGATGGGAAACCATCCTCGAGGTATCCCGAGGACCATTAAGTCTCGAGGACTCTGGTCATAAAGTCGAATCAAAGGGAGAATGGCAATCCTCGAGCTCAGGGTATACCAATTTGACCAATCACTCACCATAAAATATTTTGTAGTTGAATTCAAAACTTATTTCTACTTTCTATACACATTCTTCAAAAAATCTCTATTCCAAAAATAAATTTTTTTACAAAAAAATCTTTTTAATGAATATACAAGGGCTCAAATAAAAATAATAATTCTTCCCCTCTTTTTAGACTACCGTGCACAATATTTTCCTCAAATCATCGATTAATTTTCCAATCCTTCCTACTAAGGGCTTCGTTAATAACAAAAATTGACACTTATTTTTTGTCCCCTCGAAGAAAAAAGTCGAATCCACTACTATTAAAAGTAGGAACTAAATTAATACTCTATGTCCCATTTATATATGCTAATTTTCCTTATTTTCTTCTCACAAATTATAGTCATGTTTCTCTATTAAGAATGCATTTTATTTTATTTTTGTTTACTAACATACCCTTATTTAATTTACTTAATTATAACTAATTTTTCTCAATTAATCTTGAAGTTATACAGATTTAAATTCATCTACTCCTTGGAATCACTCAAATACAAAAAATTGATGATTGTCGATATGGCCAGAAAGAGTATGAGAAAGCAAGATTAAGCCCCTGTATGGGCTCCATTTTAAATTTTAACGCATTTTTCTCTTTTTTTTCGTTTTAATTACACATTTTTCAATAAAATAATATTACACGTAAATTTAAATATTTTTCTTCCCTTTTAACCACATATTTTTCTAAAAATTATCATTCCATAATACAATTTCCCCAAAACCTCATTAAAATGGAGCCCAAACAAACGCTAAGTTTTTTCAATTTGGAATGAACAATGTTAGGCTATCAGGGAGAGTTTGACCCCCAACCTAGCAATCCCCTCACATTGGGGGCGAAATTTTATCTTTTTTTACTCATATGGGTCCCGCGTGAGTCCCACCACATGTGTGAGGATGACAACAAACATGGCAATTTTTTCTTGTCAAACTGATTTAATTGGTTTAGAATTGGAATGCTTGTCAAGAAGAGAGACGTGAATTCAAATCTAGCGCTAGAACCTAGGTTGAATTTTTTTGGGAGACGTGCTACATATATAATAATAATAAGTCCAAAATTCAATCTGTGTTTGGGCTGCCACATGATGTAGCCCAGTCCAGCCCCCCTTTCGATTTGGCTATGTAAAGAAGTTTAGTGATAATTTGACTTTTATACTTAAGCCTCTGTTTGGAAAATATATGAATGATTTATAAAGAGGGATCGCAGTGGATCAAGGTCGGACTAGACAAAACTCCCGAACCGAACGGTTCTTCATAAGTTAAATGCCCGAATGTATATTTGAATCGAGAATCGATGGATTCGATTGGGTTCTCAGTCCTAAGTCAAGTCCATGTCTAGCTAGCTCAAGCCAATCCAATTTCTAAATTCAATTTTTTGGCCTATTTAAATTCATTATTGGCCCAAGATCTAGACCTTTTTAAGTTTTTATCATTCTCTTTCCAATTTCATACTTTCATTCGGTAAGCACGGGTCCACTAATCGCAAATCATTTGATAAATTGAAAACCTACATCTACATGTCCAAATCGAAGCCGCCGACCGTCGAGTCTGATTTTCCCTCTCCAATTGCCCATCGAAACACAAATGAACATGTCATTAATTATATTTATGTATTGATGCTGTAAATATTTTTAAAAAAAATTAATTATGGTACGGAACCGAACGTTATCGAACCCGAACAGTTTCATAATTATATTTGAACCCGACAGTTCCATTTATTAAATACACGAAAATTTTGGTTCGATTATGTTCTCTTCAGAACTAAACCGAACTGGACTATGTTAGATCAAGGGGAATGTATGAATAGTAGTGATGTCAATGGGCCAAGCCGGCTCGACCCTTAAACTCACGAGCCGAGCAGGCTCGTGGCTCGTTTGCTCGTGGGCGAGCTCGGCTCGGCCCACAAGCTCGTAAGCTCACGAACCGAGCCACGAACCCACAAGCCGCTCGACAAGCCAAGCTCATGCTCACTTGCGGGTCGGCTCGAGCTCGTCATTTGACAAGCCGCTCAACCCATTTGCCATCTCTAATGAATAGTAATGAATAATATTTATGAATGTATGATTGAAATTAATTTTGACCTTAATTGAATTTATAAATCAATTATAAGTTTCTTTCGAAATGGAGGCTAAAGAATCACATGGTCCATGCGGGGGCCACCTACAGGTTCTATGTCCGATTTATTTTACTTTTTCTCAAAATCTATAAAAAAAATTCTATTCAGCTCTATAATTTTTTCTCATTTTCAATAACACATACTCACAATAAAATATTTTGCACGTAAATTTTTTAAAAAAAATTCTACTTTTTAACTGCAATTCTCCATAAAATCACTATTATTAAACACATTTTCTCCACCAAAAAAAAAAAAAAACTCAACTCTTTTTAATGAATATCAACGAGGGTCTCAAATAGAAATAATAATTCTTCCCCTCTTTTTAAGAGCATCGTGCACAATATTTTCCTCAAATCATCAATTAATTTTCAATCCTCCGGACTTCGTTAATTTAAAACAAAAAAAATTTGACACTATACTTTTTTACATAGCCACTATACTTCAAAGTAGGAACGAAAATAATACTTGTTTAGGAGTAAATAAATTTTTTTATTTCTCCTTCCGTCTCAATTATATAGACTTGTTTCGTTTTTCACACGGATTAAGAAAAAGAAATTAATGTCATTGAAAAATTAATTTTAAAAATATTTTGCACGTAAATTTTAAAAAAAATCTACTTTTTAACTGCAATTCTCCATAAAATCACTATTATTAAACACATTTTCTCCACCAAAAAAAAAACTCAAAACTCTTTTTAATGAATATCAACTTGGGTCTCAAATAGAAATAATAATTCTTCCCCTCTTTTTAAGAGTATCGTGCACAATATTTTCCTCAAATCATCAATTAATTTTCCAATCCTCCGGACTTCGTTAATTTAAAACAAAAAAAAATTGACACTATACTTTTTTACATAGCCACTATACTTAAACGTAGGAACGAAAATAATACTTGTTTAGGAGTAAATAATTTTTTTTATTTCTCCCTCCGTCTCAATTATATAGACTATAATTTTCAGTATGTAAAATTAAATTATTGTTTGAATTAATAAAGAATTTGAAGAATTAGGAAATATGCCAATATATTTGGGACAAGGAAAAAAAAAAGGAAATCTATTAGAGATCATATAGGCATTCTTCTTTCCTATTGAAATTCGGAAACAGTGCTAGACGGTAACAAGGACTCAAACTCTGCCTGTATATAAACCATTGTTCATCACAGATTAAGTCTGCTTTAATCTCTCTCTTTCCCCTTCTTCCTCCCCCTTTAAACATGTGGTCTTTAATTGAGATAATTGTCATAGAAATTTTAGTATGTTTTGTTCTGTCTATTTTGTCATCATGTTGTAAAAAAACCAGCAATGATGCACCACCAGTAATAGAGCTGCCAGTCGTAAACCGTCCTCCACCGGCAGGACGCATGATACCAATCATATACCATCCAACATCGGCAGCTGCGCCAGTCCTAAACCGTCTACCACCAGCAACAGAGCCAACAGGTGCAGAGACTTCGACTCGATCCCAGACGAAGGAGGAAGGGAAGAAGTATGAAGTAGCAATCGATGTTTATATCGAAGAAACTGCAGATGGGGAACGTGAATGCTGTATCTGTCTATCGGAATACAAAAACCGAGAACTGTTAGGGCGTCTTCCGGTGTGCAACCATATATTTCATTTTGATTGTATCAAAATATGGTCGGAAATTAATCGGACTTGTCCATTGTGCCGCCGGAGCAACGGTGATGAACTATAGTTTTTTTTTATGTATTTTTATATTCAACTTTTTCATCTGATTTTGATCTCGTGGAGTAATACATTCTGCAAAAAGGAAGGAATTAATGCAAGTACAAATTTTCCTTTCCTTTCTTATCTTTTTTCCATATTTTTTTTCACAATTTCAAGCATTTATTAATTACTACAAAATTAAGAAAAAAATACGAATTAAAAGGGAATGTTGAACCTGAATTCTAGCTAATGAAAGAAACAAAGATAATTTACTCATACCTGATGAATGGGAGCTAAGAGAAAAACCTAGTCTGAACTTGGCTTGCCTAGTGTCGGCTTGCCTAGTGTCGTTCCTCGCTATCCTAAGTTAGCGTGAGTTATTTTGTTGGTTTATAATTGATTTTCACTATAGTTTTATTAAAAAAAAGCAATGCACTTTTTCGAGGAAAGAAATACGCACGAACGTCTAATTTTATTCATCGATATCATGCATTGCAACTTCATCAAAGAAGCTAGGGGATTCCCCAGTTTCGATAGCATTGTAGCTTTCCAACTCAATTGTGGCTTTGGCAAACCGAGGTTGCCCTTGGTGATAGCCAAGCATTCAGTCGTATGGGCGACGCCAGTTCGTCCAAGTGCTCGGTGTAAGCGGCTATTACCGACTTAATTTCAACATTCCCATTCCCGACTTAGCCCGTTTTTGTACCCCCTCCAACTGACCGACCTGCAATTGTGCCATAGAGTGCTCGAATATACAGGAGTTTGTTTGAGGAATACAAGCCATGTGCGCAATATTAGCTAAATGAGAAATTCGAAGTCAAAGGTTCAGGTACTATGAAAGTGAAAATGTTTGATGGAGCGTTGAGATTATTTACATGGATTATGCATGTTCCAAGACTGAAGCAATGTTTAATATAGTCGGGAGCGCTACTACACGCGCCGTTATGATGAATGTGGTTCTTCGTTGATAATGAAAGTTAAAGAGTTTAGGTTTTAGCTGTAACGACGTAGTCGCACCCACTGGCTGACGTATCCCTAACTTTTGAGATTTTTTTATTTTTTATATATAAAATCATGTTTGATAACGATTGAAATCTAAATTTTAATTTAAATCAAAGTTAACAATTAATTTTAATAATATATTTCATGAAACTCATAACTGTTTAACTTTGATCAAAATTTACTAAAAATTTGATTTAATCTCCACC
>CAIGRQ010282581.1:0-10178 GCA_903798375.1 Fraxinus sp. D2006-0159
TCTTATCCCCAAACTTGATTAAGAAGCTAATGCATTCAATATCTCATTAATTTTTGCAATTGGATAGCAGAAGACTGCAATCATGGCATCCAACTCATGGAAGCTGAAGTTGCTCTTTATTGGAGAATGGTCTGTAAGCATCTACAGATGGAAGCTTCTGTAAGTATTTGTTGTCCGCGAACCAATTATCCACTTTTTTACTTGATTATTTAAATTTTGAGTTTGCCATTTTTCTCTTTGTTAGAATGTGGAAAGCCAAGCATCTATGTAAATTACCTGCAAATTTAACTTCTAACCTAGCTTCGTATTTGCTCATGTCATTTCTTCCCTCTTAAGCGTACACACATTCGAGTGTATGTGTCTGTGAGTAATGATCTGGCTGTTCAATTTTTATTTTTGAACTGCGAAACGGAAGAAACTTTTGAATTTTTACACGTATCTCTTTGCTTTGGAAATGATTGTTGATGATTACCTCGTTGCATTCTCTTGGTGAAATTTAAAATATGCTTTCTCTTAATGTGTTACTCCACTGTCAGTATTTTAAGCGAATGCCAAGACCAATATTGTCACATTTAAGTGGCTTCATATGATCACATTTTTACATCTCTTACACTTCTGTATCGTTCTTAGCCGTTTATGTTACTTCACAGCACGAACTAAATGGCATTTGAAACTTGCATTTGGTTTTTAAGTGTCACTAATCATTCCTTTGAAATCCTTCTTTTTCTTCAGATTGTTGTTTCTTGGAAATAGATTATAAATCAGGTTTTTCATGCTCAGTACTTAGCCCCTGTTTGATGGCCATTATTTGGAAAAAATAATGTTTTGAATAGTGATTTTTAGGAGAATGTGTGGTTAAAATGTAAGAAAAATCTTTGAATTTACATTCAGAATAATTTATTGCGTGAATGTGTGGTTAAAAATAAGTAAGTAGAAAAAAAAAATTCAAATAATGACCATCAAACCGGGACTAAATGTTAATCTACATCTAATTATGCACTCCAACAAAATTGGTCAAAGAACACCAACAAATTGCCATACATCTAATGTCTTCTGGGATTTTCAAAGGAAAATAGAAATAACAAATATTGGATAAAATGATGATGGAATCNTGTAGTGATAATTGAAATTACATGTGAAGTGTTATAGAGACTAAATCTTTTCTTTTTTGCTGAAATTTGGATTAAAAAGTTCAATTACTTATATTGCATTAAGATTTCTCTCCCATGGTTAACCAGGCAAAGGGCTCTGATGCTGCTATGACAACAGGCGCAGAAGCAGCAGTGTATGCAGCAGAAGCTTCAGACCACAATGATCTTCTTGACAGTGTTCTTCCTGCTGCTGTTTCTGAATATGTTGAATTGGTTAATGCACACATCGCTGCTGGTGGGTGAAATTCACTTGACAATTAGTTCCTTCTAGTTTTTGGTTATAGGAGTTTAATACCACCAGACTTTTACAGGACCAAATTATCGTTTTGCGTCTCGACAGCTGCTACTTCTTGGCACTATGCTCGACTTCTCTGATGCTTCAAACAGAAAAGTAGCCAGTGCATTTGTTCAGGAGTTATTACACAGACCCCTTGATCATGACATGGATGACAGTGGAGTTGAAGTTGTCATAGGAGATGGTATCAATTTAGGTGGTGAGAGAGATTGGGCTGCTGCTGTGGCAGAATTGGCAAAAAAAGTCCATGCAGCTGCAGGAGAATTTGAAAAAGTTGTACTTGGGGTAGTTGAGGAGCTTGCTCAGCCTTGCAGAGAGAGAACAGCAGACTGCAAGCAATGGCTACACTGTCTTGCTGTGACCGCCCTTCTTTTGGAGAACATAAATTCTCTTGGTTTGATGCGGGGAGTGGCCATGGACCCCAATGAAATTCTTCACTCTCTATTGCTTGCAGGGGTATGTTTATAGACCATGATTTTGTCTTTCATATATCTATATCGATATAAGCATACATAAAAATTCATCACCGATATCCTCTTACATCTGAAATTTTTTTTTTGGGTAGGGATGGGGTTGCTTTTTGTAACGTTATAACTATCAGAAGTCCTTTATCTGTTACATTGTTCTCAAAGTTAGCTGGCACTATTATGAAATGCAGGCGAAGCATGGTCACTTGGATGTCCAGAGGGCTGCTATCAGGTGTCTTGGTCTTTTTGGGTTGTTAGAGAGGAAACCTAGTGAAGTTCTAGTAAGACAGTTAAGATGTTCTTTTGTAAAGGGCCCTTCTGCGGTTACAATAATGGCTTCTAAGGCATTACTTGATCTCGGAATATGGCATGGTCCACATGAAGTTGACAAAGCCATGAACTGCAATCTCTCATCCCAACTCCGTGATCATAGAATGGCTTGGACTCCTGTTGACTTGAGCAATGGAAGCCAAGATTTGGATATTGAACTGCTTGATCTGCTATATGCTGGACTTGAGAGACAAGATTGGGGTGCTTCTGCTGAAGTTGATGAGAATGAGTCCATTCAGGCCATCCTGGGAGAGGGCCTGGCTAAAATTCTTCTTTTATGTGAAAAGTTTCCAGGAGTACAAGCTTCGACATATCATTTACTATTAGCCAAGCTCATTATCCTGTATTTTTGTAGTGAGAGTACAGAACTTCAGAGGTGGACAGCTTTTTCCCTTTGCCTGATTCTTGTTTTGTTTTATAAAAATCTAACTAGTTATGTATTGTTCACTTTGCCAGGTTGAAACAGTGTCTATCTGTTTTCTTTGAGCACTATCCATCTCTCTCTGTGAATCACAAGGTCTGAATCATTACAAAAGGAGAATATATACTGTACATTTTGCCCCACAACGTTTTATCAATTTTTCAACCACACATTTCACCAACTTTTATTGGAATCTACTAAAAATCTAATTGTTATCCAAACCAAACAAGGGCTTTATATCTTATGTATTTTTTGTTTTTTGTTTATGAAGAAATTTCACTTATGAAGTACATGTCCTCTGTAAATGTAGAAATGCATATCCAAGGTTTTTATGCCAGTTATGCGTTCCCTGTGGCCTGGTATCAATGGAAACGCCACAGGATCTACAATTATGGTGTCTAACATGCGTAAGCGTGCTGTTCAAGCTTCCCGCTTTATGCTGCAAATGATGCAAGTTCCGTTATATGCAAAGGAGACTGCACCAGATGAAAATGATGGTGAAAGCCTGGATAATCAGGTTGATCCTTCACTCAATTTTGAGAGTGGAGAGGAAGGGCTTGCGATACGCATTGCAGTAGAGGTATATATATTTATTTGACTTTTTGAAGGAAGTCACTGTGAAAGTTTTGGAAATACTATAATTTGTTGGTTTTTCTAGGTTTTGTAAAGATGCAATTGCTACCATCATTCTGATTCACATAAGCATAGAGGTGCATGGTTTCGATTTACTGCTCATGCATATGCGTACGTGGATTATATCGTGATCTTTCTGGTCTTTTATTTAATAAAGATATGTTTACAGTGGCCCTTGCTTCAATAATGTGTTTAAACATGTGTTCCATGTTTTAGGTGACTTGTTGTCTCTTCCAATGCATAGGCACGTGAATATTTACATTTTCTTGCAAGTGGTAATTGCTTGGTGGTAATCTAGTATTTCATTCATGGAGTAGGAACTGTAAGCCCACCCTCGAATATTAATAAAGAATCGTTGATAAACTTTGGTTTTTTCCTTTTTGTTGTTCACAAGTTTTTTCCCTGCACTTGTTATGCCTTCCTCTTAGGATATTTAGCGAGTAATTGGAATTATTGTGTGCCTTAGTACAATGTTCACCTAAAATAAGGGCAATAAATTGATTTGTATGCTGTTCAGCTGTAATCATAGGCTAATTTCTCTTTTTGGACAATCAAGGTGGCAAGCTTCCATGCAAAGAAGACACCAGCTGAGAAATCATATCTTTCTGCAGTTTGTAGAATACTTGTGTTACTTCAGTTCCGGGCATCTGAACAGGGGGCAATAAAGCTTGTGCGGCAGCTCTTAAATCGTGTCTCTGAATCTGTAGCTGCTGAAAAAGATCTACTAAAGGAGCTGAGGCAGATGGCTGAACGCCTGAAGGAATTAGATGGACACCCAGACCAGAAATTGTCGTCTGATCAGACTAATCAGATCCTTGGTAATGAATTTTTTTTTATATATGTTTTCTTCATGGACGTTGTTCAGTAAAATTGCTAATAGCTAAAGAAATTCCATAATCATTCAACAGCAGAAACCACTTTCTTGTTTAGGCCCTTACAAGGAAGGTTGACACAAAAATTGCTAATAGCTAAAGAAATTCCATAATCATTCAACAGCAGAAACCACTTTCTTGTTTAGGCCCTCACGAGGAAGGTTGACACAAGAAAACCTTTTGCTAGATGAGAAGGAAAAAAAGCTGTCGAGGAGCTTCATCATCATTTAGAATTACTTACTCTTGAATGGTTTGGTTGAAACATTAATTAAAAAAAAATTCTAAGAGAAGGTATTCAAATTCCCTTTTCCAGTGTCTTTTCGTTGCAATTTATAGCTGGGATAGGTTTGAGGCATTTCTATCTTTTCTAAAAAAAAAATCGTTTTATTCTCCCAGATGTGAAAAATAAAATAGGCTCGTGCTTGGAATGAATAATAATCTATCTGCTAGTAGAATTAATATGTTGCTTACAATTGGTTCTCTGGCTTTCCATGTTAAATGTCGAGTTAATATGCATTCGATACTCGTTACTCTTTAAACTCTCCTTGGACAATTTTGTTTAGCATTACTGAGACAACTATTTGGAGTTATCTTCATCTCTTTTGTTGTGTTCATGAAATAGGGAGGTTGGAACTAGAGATCAACCTTGAAGAGGAAGACAAAATGGAAGTGCCAGAGACTCCGGCAGTACAATCAACGAGGCCAGGTCGTGCTAGAAGACGAGCAAGGGTTGAAGAAGAATCGTCATCCGATGATGAACTCTCGCCCACTTCTGTGGCTCCCACGAATCCTGCTGTGATGAGTACTCGATCACAGAGGGCAAGTAAGACAGCAGCGTTGACCAAAATGACTGCCAAACAAACCGTTAAAATTGATGAGAACGATGAAACTGATGATGATGATGATTCTGGCTCAGAGGTGACATCTGAAGATGATTCAGATGCTTTTGATTAGTTTGGAGTTGCATCCTTTTAAGGATTTGCTGTATGTAGACCATATACTGTTTGTAACATGCTATTTTGAGGTTATCCTTTGTATGATCATAAAAAAGTGCATTAATATCAATTCCTTCATCTCATCGGAATAGGAGCAATTGTCATTTTAGGAAGTTATCTGTCAAACTTTAACTAGATTGACATGTCGATAATGTTCTTATTCATATGGGATCATTTTAAGATTGGTTGTCTCATAATTGATAAATTTAGTGAAAATTATCGGTAATCGTTTATATGGTATTACATGTGACGTTTTGTGATTTGATATATTAATGTCGTAATTTTTTATTAACTTGTGTATCAAATCACAAACTTTTACACGTATCAAATAAAACAAAAGGTTATTGTAGTCTTCTCGTCTGAAAAGTTAAACATTGATAGAAAGGACCAATTGTGCAGTCAGAAGTTGAAATGAGGACTTTAATGCTAAAAATAAAAGGATAGGTCCTGTTTCCATAGAGACCCAATACATTAGTGATCATGTACAAATAAGCTATATTTGCACGGTTTTTCTTCTTAAACGCGTTCGGCAATACAAATCGAGAACTCTCATTTTCTCACTTGTCCCAAAAACCCCTAATCGTTTCAAAATTCCGAGTTTCTCCCACTATCAATGGCTTTGGAATGGGTTGTTCTAAGCTACGTCGCGGGAGCAGAGGCGATCATGGTCCTCCTTCTAACCCTCCCGAGCATCCACCCGCTTCGTAAGGGACTGATCAGCGTCACTCGAAGCCTACTGAAGCCGTTCATGTCCGTCGTACCATTTTGTCTCTTCCTGTTAATGGATATTTACTGGAAGTACGAGCATCGACCCAGTTGCGAGTCCGATTCTTGCTCCCCATCTGAACATCTCCGCCACCAGAAATCCATCATGAAATCACAGCGTAATGCCCTGTTAATCGCATCTGCGTTGCTGTTTTACTGGCTTCTTTATTCCGTCACGGGCCTTGTGGTTAAGATTGAACAGTTGAATACGCGTGTTGAGAAGCTCAAGGCCCAGGATTGATTTTGAACTGGGTTGGATGGCTATGCTGGATTGGAGATTTGGGGATCTCAGATAAGTCCATTAGTCATAAGTTTTTTTGTTGTTAGTAGTTTTTACTAGTAAATGTTTGACGAATAAGGACGTGTTTTAGCTGGATATTATGGATGTTACTCCTTTATGTTCAAGTTAATTACAGGTTTATTACGTATATTTGGCGAGGATTCTGAAATTCTGTATTTTCTTTGTTTCTGGCTTCTGTTTATTTCAAAATCACTGGATTTATTTATTTCGGTTTGAATATTTTTTTATTTTTTTTTGTTGGCTTTGATGACTTGTAAAATTGTGTATTCACTGGTGATTTCTGGTTGTGATGGATGAGCTGAATTTATCAATCAAAACTTGTAAAATTTAACAACTCAAGACAGATTCCATTTGAAATTCTTTATACCCAGCACTTCAATTGAAAATTCAGAGTGCAATTTACAGAAATAGAAAAGCAGAAATGAGAGGAGAGAGAAAGTTCAGAGACGGAATCCTTCAAAAATGATGCTTCACAGCTCTTTCCCTCCCTCACCTGACCTTATAACCAAAAGGAAATTGACTTTTTGAGAACACGTTTGTATAAAAAGCAATTAATACTCAATATACAACGACGCCGTACATAATTTGAAAATCAGTTAGCCGTTGAAGTTCCTTATTCATTCCTCTTCCTTGCTCTGGCGCTTCTCTGTCCTTTCCTTCCCCAGTTCAACTGATCTTCCCCCCTTTGTGCCTCCATCACGACACTGGTATGATGGAATTGTAAGTTTCATTTGTATGCATGCTTTGATTGATATAATTTCTAACCTGGAAGTTTTGTTCAATGGAAATAGTTGTAATTTGATGATGAAAACTGAAAACATTTTTGTACCGAGAGTTTGGCATAAATATGGGTGGCATCTACCTAGAATAGTAAGGGATTTATGTTAGATTCTACATTATTAAATACACAATTATGTGTTTAGGATTTATAGGTTGTCGAAGAAGACTTTACGAAATAGTGCTGCTGGTAGTAAAATTTGTGAAAAAAGTGTAGTTTTATGTTTGATGCTTGTTTGAGATCCTCGGTCAGCTCGTGTTCAAATTGTGTTGTTCTTGTAAGATATATGTAGTTGGGAGAACCTCTTGAAATTGAATCTGAACCTGTATTAGTTTGGAAGTCATTTGAGTCAAGTCATACAAATGTCAAATAGGAAGAAGTTTCAGATCTAATTTGGAATCTAGCATATTAAAAGGATTACCATGCTAATGTCTCCACCTGTTCCTTCAAGTCAAGCCTCTTGGTCTGCCAATATACCTCAATAGGTTGAATGTATTACAATTCCCATCCTCAACTAAAATTATAGGAATTTGTTGGGAGTTAGAATAGATTAGTTGGAAAATATAGGTTTCAAGGCTATAGATTAGGTTTCAGATCGTTGTGTTATTCTTTCAGCATATTACTAAAAGAGAATGTTTTGCCATACTTAAAAGAAACTTTTGAATTACTTACTTTGCCATACAATCTTTTAACAGTCACTTTTATACTTACAATCCTTACTTTTCTAGAATGTAAGCCTAGTCTTATTTTCTACAAAAGTAACCTTTACGCACTTTGGTTGGTTTCGTTTGATTCTTAATGCCTGATCATAATCGAGTTAAATAAGAATTAAATTAAGAAAATTAACTACTAAATGAGGCAGCAAGTATAAGAAGAAAATGTAATTACAGGTTGACAATAGCAGAAGAATGAAAGCTACTTAGTAATAGTGCATTAGCTCAGCAAATATGTTAGAAAAAGAGAAGGATACTTATGTGCACTCATAAATCACTTTGGGGTCAAATTCCTTAAAATAATTTGTCTAGAAGTACATGAAATTTAGATATTGGATCAGTTCCCTATTCTTTGTCTATTAGGACATATGCAACTTGCTCGTCTTTTGCTTGTTATGATATTGAAGTTGTAGGTTTTGGAAACCCCTCTTCTTCTCATGTGAGCAGGGAAATATTTCGTCTTTGTAGACGTGTTCATATCACCTAATAATGCTTCTTTAAGTTTAAAAGATGCAGAGCACTGGGAGTGAATTATATCTCGAAGCCTTGACACTCTTAATGTCATCAAAGTGCCTATAAAAGTTTCCGAGAGGCTGGTCTGCTCTATTGTTATTTCCTTGTGCCTATTAGAGGAATTCAATCTCTTCAATCTTGGAATACCATCTAAATAAATTTGGCTAGAGAGTCAAATAGGTTGGGAAGAAAGAGTCATATCTTGTAAATTATTTCTTTTTGGTCAATCGATCTTTTTCTATAGTTTATTCATTATAAGACAATTTCTGTGAAAAAAATATATGATTTGCATGAGGTAATGGTCTTGTTTCGACGAAATGGGAGAGAAAATATGTTGCATGCGCAAGTTGAGACCACCCCTTCGTCATAAAAAAAATGAATCATTAGATAGGAAACAATTACTCTTTTTTACGGGTTCATGTTTTTGTCCTGGGTCAATAACTGGAAACTGCTCCTGGCGTGCTTAATCGAATGCAATCTTAGTTTTTTGGAGAGAAGGGCGGAATACAAACGAAACGGGGCTGATGAATTGAATCCAAAGTCGAGGAAGAAATTAACAAGAAGGGACGTTCTCGATTGATTGGAGTGAAATATTGGGTGTATTTGGTTGTGAGCATGAAATTTGCATAGAAAGAAAATAAGTTCTAAGTAATTAAATTGTCTAAAATTTATTTGTAGGAAAATCGTTGATTAAATGTGTTTGATTGATTTAATTTCAACCTAGAAAATGTTGTACTTTTCCGTAAAATTGAGTTTTTGGTTAGTGTGAATTGCTTAGAAAATAAAAACCTACCTTCCATAAAGAAAATGTTTTCATTGTTTTTAAGCAAAACATGGTTACATAACCAACTTTTGGAAAATATTTTTCATTGAAGAAAATGTCTCACACACATTTTTCATGGAAAATAAAGTTAATCAAACGCACCCTCAATAGTTAAACGATGCCATCAACCTTGAGTGTTATGTTGTGATTACACTTTTCTTCAATTCTTCTGTCCTCCAATCTCTTGACTACACCTGCATAATATGGGATAGGGGGTGCCCCCTGTCCTCCTCAGATGCTGTTCAAGATGATGAAAGGAACTAAATTTGCAATGAAAATTATCATTCCTTTTGGATCTGAAGTTGTATCTCTTATATATAGTCCGGATGGAAAATAATCATAGTAGTCTTTGGGTGAACTTCTTGCTTTAGAAGTCTCTTCATGTCCTTTTTCAGGGGGTTAATTATTTAGAAATTAGAAGACGATGCGTGTTCTTTTAAGTTTAAACTACCACTTTAGGTAGAACTCACCATTGCAAGAGACAGGCCTTCCCCGAGCAACTTGGGATACAATTGTATTGTTACACTTCTTTGGGCATATTGAGCCTTGGTGGACCTGGATGGATAAAGAGGTTGGGCCACACACGAACCCATTCCATTTGATCCAACTGAGGTGTTCAAGCCCAATAATAATTAGGAGGATTTCGGCCCATATTTTTGAGCAGCAATTCAACCATTTTGAAAGTGTGATTGGGTTGTTAAACACTAAAGAGTTAAGCCAAATGTACAGAGAGTTGGTTCACAGATCTCTTACTGACCCTCACATGAAGTGGGTCCCGACCTGATTAAAAATTGGTTCAAAATTTTTCCCTACCCCCCCTTTTGTGTTTGATCTGAAGCCTCACTTTGTAAATGTAGCATTACTCAACACTAAATTAACTTTTTCTTCAATAAAAATCACCTAGTAGGTGGGAGTTTGACAGACGCATGAAACTTTGGGAGGGCATAAACCTAACATTCAGTACAAATTCATCGACATGACAACCATGACATTTTTTCTTCTTGATTTTTCATGCACAGTTAGTCCCATATTGATCAAACTTAGTCGAGTTAATAACTTTAGATTCTGAATTTTTAATAAAAATCGATGAAATGCATGATTAAGAAATTGATAAAAATTGT
>CAIGRQ010282608.1:0-12573 GCA_903798375.1 Fraxinus sp. D2006-0159
AATTAAATTAAAAAAACAAAAAAAATAAAAAGACCAAAACAGCTGACATATCCCCGCAGCACCCCTAAGCGCATCTTCAACAACCCATATTCCTATCCCCATCCCAAATGCCCTATCCCACGCCCAAATCAGATGCAGAAAATTTACTGTTAGCTACCATCAGTCAAGGTAAATTTGATTACTAATCCACCACCCCACGCGATGAATGTTCAAGAAGACCTCCAGTATTTGTGTTGAGAAATGATTGACACTTTTGCTGTCACAATGTTGCTAATTTTTGTATCAAAAGTCTAGTAATTTAAGTACAATAGTTGGTAGTATAATTTTTGTAATACTTTACAAGTACCGTCTTGTGTATTGTTGTCAACTTGATAGCTTGTAATAGGTAAGTAGTTGTTGACAAGCATGTGTCTTGTAAGAAGTATATATTTAGCTTTGTATCCATCCAAGACGTGTGATTCTTTTGGGTTAAAAAGTACAGAACAAATTTTATATTTTTCATTCTTTTTGAACTAACAATCCTTCATGGTATCTAAGCCCCTTGGTCTTAGAAAGGGACAGAAAAAGGAAGAAAACAGTAGGTGAAGCAGATAAAAGAAACAACTAGCAAAGTTAATTCTAGTTGACAACAAAGTAGATGGCTTCAAGTGGCTTCTCAGTACCATTACCTTTTTCCTTCACTGGTGAAAACTACAACTTCTGGGCTACTAAAATGAAAGCTTATCTAGAAGCTTATGATCTTTGGGAGATAAAAGATACAGGAATTGAACCTCTACCTTTGAGAACAAACCCTACGGTGGCTCAAATCAAACATCATAGTGAGGATGTTGCAAAAAAAATAAAATTCAAAGCTCTTTCTTGCATTCAGTCTGCTATCTTCATAAGAATAATGACTTATGAGACTGTAAAGGAGGCTTGGGATAGACTCAATGAGGAATTCCAAGGTAATGAAAGAACGAGGCGGATGCAAGTACTCAACCTGAGAAGAGAGTTTGAGATTTCGAAAATGAAAGAAATTGAGGCAGTGAAGGACTTTGTAGACAGATTGATAAAGGTTGTAAATCAGATCAGGTTGTTAGGAGATGATTTACCTAATAAAAGAGTGGTGGAAAAGGTTTTAATAAGCATACTTGAGAAGTTTGAAACAAAAATATCATCACTAGAAGACTCTAGAGATCTGTCATCGATAACTTTGACTGAGTTGGTTAATGCTCTGCAGGCAACTAAGCAAAGAAGGCTAATGAGACAGGAGGAACAAACTGAAGGAGCTCTGTTTGTTAAAGGAAAATACAAAGCTCAAACAAGCCTTGGAATGAAGAAGTTTTAGTCTGAAAAGAAGGAAGCTAAAGGCAACAAAACTGGAAGCAAATAGGATAAGTATGCTTCTTGTCCTTATTGTAAAAGAAAGGGACATTTTCCTAAATGGTGACGGTATAGGCCTAGTGTTCAATGTAGGAGTTGTAAACAATTTGGTCATGTTGAAAAAGTGTGTACAAACAAATAGGGGAAACAACTTCAGCAGCAAGCAAAAAGGGCAGAAAATCAGGTTAAGCTGCAAGAGGAGCATATGTTCTCTGCTATAAAGGCCTGTAGCAATGTTGAAACTTGGTTATTGGATAGTGGTTGTACTCACCACATGACTATAGATTCAAGTATCTTTGTTGAATTAAACAAAGCCTACAGATCCAAAGTTAAAGTTGGAAATGGAGACTTTGTTGAAGTGAAAGGCATTGGAGTGATTGATGTCCAAACTTCAAATGGTATCAAACATATACCTGATGTTCTATATGTACCTGAAATTGATCAAAAATTAGTTAGTGTAGGGCAATTGCTTGAAAAAGATCATGTCTTGATGTTTAAAAATAAAGCATGCACTTTACTAGATGGAAATGGACAGGAGTTAATGACATTTAAAATGAAGAATAGAAGCTTTCCTATAGATTGGAGAAATATCACAACACATGCCTTCTCATCTGAAGAAATTAAGTCCTCTCTATGCCATAGATGATTTGGTCATGCAAGTCACACTTCACTTAAGCAAATGTATGAGTTTAACGTTGTTGAAAGCATGCCTAAAATCATTGATGATGCATGTGTATGTAATGTCTGTCAACTTGGAAAACAAATAAGATTACCATTCCCAAAGAATCAGTCAAGAAGGGCTATAAATAAGCTTGAACTGGTCTATTTAAATGTGTGTAGACCAATGAAAACCACCACCTTAAATGGCAGCAGGAACTTCAACCTTTTTATAGATGACTTAACAAGAATGTGTTAGGTTTATTTCTTGAAAGCAAAATCTGAAGTTGTAGTTGTATTTCAAAAGTTCAAGAACATGGTGGAGAATGAAAGTGGATGCAGTATAAAAGCAATCAAAACAAATAATGGAACTGAGTACAGTTGTGAGCAATTTGATAGTTTTTGCAATGCTGAAGAATTCAAGCACCAATTGACCATTCCCTATTCTCCTCAACAAAAGGGAGTTAGTGAGAGGAAAAATAGGACTGTGATGGAAATGGCCAGATTTTTGTTGATTGAGAAAAGGTTCCAAAAGAGTTCTGGGCTGAAGCTGTCAATACAGCTGTTTACCTCCTAAATTGATTGCCAACAAAAGCATTGGAAACAGACTCTATGTGAAGTTTGGTATGATATCAAACCAGATATCTCACATTTGAAGGTGTTTGGGAGTGTCTGTTACACTCATATTCCTGATGCAAAAAGGGATAAATTGAGTGATAAGGCTAAAGTTGGGATATTGGTGGATATTGAACCAATGCTAAGGGGTACAAGGTGTTCAATCTTCATTCAAAAAAGGTAATTACAAGCAGCAACATTAAAGTGGATGAAAATGCCATATGGAATTGAGAGGCAAGTTCAATAGTCAAAGCAAAAACAAGTAATCTGATTCCTCAAAACAGAGATGGAGAAATAAGTGAAGATGAAAAGGAACCTGATTTAGATTCAGACAATGGTAGGGTAAAAATGAGGTCTTTAGCAGACATATATGCAAGATGTAATGTTTCTATTGAAGAACCTGCAAACTTTGATGAAGCATCAAAGTCACCTGAATAGATGGCTACAATGGAATATGAGATCAAAATGATTGTAAAGAATGAGACCTGGGAATTAGCTGATAGACCATTGAACAAACAAGTAATTGGAGTAAAATAGGTGTATAGAACTAAGCTAAATCCTAATGGTTCAGTCAATAAGCTAAAATCCAGATTAGTTGTAAAGGGATATGCTTAGCAGCTTGGAGTCTATTTTACTGATACATTTGCTCCTGTAGCTAGATGTGAGACTATCAGATTGCTGATGGCAATTGCAGCTTAAAGTGAATGGAAAATTTATCAATTGAATGTAAAGTCAACCTTTCTAAATGGATACTTGAATGAGGAGATCTTCATAGAGCAGCCTGAAGGCTTTCTTGTAGAAGAAAATAAAGATAAAGTGTACCTACTAAGGAAAGCTTTGTATAGTCTATCCAAGAGCATGGTAAAGTATAATTGATGATCATCTTGGTTATCTTAGCTTTACAAAAAGTTTAAATGAACAAACCTTGTATGTGAAACAAGAAGAAGAAGAGGAAATGGTCATCATTTCACTATATGTTGATTATCTTTTGATCACAGGATGCAACTACAAATTAATTGGAAGGGTGATTGATGAATTGAAAATGGTTTTTGAAATGACTGATTTGGGTGAAATGCATCATTTCCTCATGATGGGAATTCTTGAAAGTCGGCTGGGGATCTTTATCAGTCAAAAGAAGTTTGCAAAGGAAGTGCTAAAGAGGTTTAATATGGAAAATTGCAAACCTTTTAGCACACCACTAATTTATAATGTAAAATTGATGAAAGAAGATAGTGCAACACAGGTTGATGCAAAAGTCTATAGAAGTTTGATTGGTTATTTGTTATATCCAACAACAACTAGACTAGATGTCACATTTGCTGCAAACCTTCTATTAAAATTCAGACATGAGCCTAGTGAATTACACTTTCAAGCAGCCAAACGGTTCTGAGATATATCAAATGAATTGAAGAAATGGGGATCTGGTTTAAGAGGTCTGAATCATGCAAATGAACTGGCTTCACGGACAGTGACTGGTCAGGGTGTCCTGAAGATATGAAGAGCACGTATGGATATGTTTTCTATATGGGATCAAGCATCATTTACTGGAATTCAATGAAGCAAAAGACGATGGCCCAATCAACAGCTGGAGCTGAGTACATTGTAGCGTCAGAGGCCACCAATCAAGCTATTTGGCTAAGGAAAGTGTTGAAGGATTTGAAGCATATACAAGATGAAGCCAGTATCATTTATTGTGATAACCAATCTATAGCAACAATGGTCAGAAATCCTGTGTTTCATGGAAGAACAAAACACATTAAGATCAAGTACCATTTGATTGGAGAAGCTCAAGAAGGAAAGGAAGCAAAGCTGGTGCATTGTAAATTAGAGGATCGAGTTGCAGAGATCTTAACTAAATCTTTAGCCAAAGCAATGTTTGAAACACTAAATAACAATCTTGGTGTTTTCAGTAAAAGTGCCAATGACAAATGTTGAGAAATGATTGACACTTTTGATGTCACAAGGTTGCTGATTTTTGTATCTAAAGTCTAGTAATTTAAGTACAATAGTTGGTAGTATACTTTTTGTAATACTTTACAATCATGGTCGTGTGTATTGCTGTCAACTTGATAGTTTGTAGTAGGTAAGAAGTTGTTGACAAGCATGTGTCTTGTAAGAAGTATATATTTAGCTTTGTATCCATCCAAGCCGTGTGGTTCTTTTGGGTTCAAAAATAAAAAACATATTTTATATTTTTCATTCTCTTTGAAATCACAATCTTTCAATCTGTATCTCTTCAAAAGTCCCAACTCAGGAGGTGAAACAGAGATGAAATTTGTAAAGAGTGGTTGCGCATTTCTTTTTGCCTAGAATTTCAACCATTTACAAAAAATCAACAGCCTTTTTATGCTTCCAGTATCTGTATCTAGTTTTAGGGTGTTACTATGTACGGATATAATTAGAGAAAAAAAAGTAAATTTCATCAGCGTACTCCCAAACCCACAATTCTATTACATGGCGGCCTTCATCTCTCATCAATATAAGTTGATTTGTGGTATGTCGACAATTTTGGGTTGGTGTAATAGGATATTGGAGTTGTCGTAGCTTTACTGAACAACAGTAATTGGGGAAAACTGTGGGTGATGGTGATAGAGGCCGACTAAAGGAGTGGTTATATGGGTTGTTTGTGTGGTTGGGAAAAATATGGAGTAGTGGTTGGAGAAGAGTAGAGATCAAGTGTAAATCTGGAATTGGGAGACGAAATGGTGATGGTTACAAAGTGGGGTTGAGAATTGTGGTTGGCCGGTGCGTTGTGGTTGTTGACCAATGTGCGACGAGCATTGGTTTAATGGGTATGTTTGGGTAGTTGTCTTGGAGTTATTGTGGTTGTAGCGGTGGCGAGGATGATCGACGAAGGATGAGTTTGTTTGGGTGGTGTGTGGAGTTTGAGGTGACGGTTGGCTGGTGGCGATGGCAGCTGGCAACTAGTGGTGGGGGTTTAGGTAAGGGTTGGATAAGGGTGGGGAAGAAAGAGAATGATTTTTGATTTAATTATTAATATTCTAAATATAGTTGTATTTCTTTTGAGAAATGTGATTTCACTAAAATACCCTTACTTTATTTAAATCTAGCGATTTCTGGGCTCAAACTGACTGAAACTGTCATTTTGGACTTCACCTATCGAGTTTTTTAAAAATTTGGTACCTTACGGGCATAAATGAAAGGTTTGAATCAAATTTGCTCCAAAATGAAAGATTTCGTATCTTGGCTACAATTCTCCCTATTTTAAATAATACATAGGTAGATACGAACAAATTTCTCAACTCAATAGAACATATTATAAAAGGAATCATGAACTAAAATAATATTATTCCTCGTGATTGTAAGGATCTAATTGTATTAAACATTCAACTATAATGTCAAGGAAATAAAATAAATAACATATTATATTTAGTGAATATATAGCACATGTTTCGTATGAATTAAAATTCAAAATTTAATCTGAATCAAAATTAATAACTGATTTTAAGTATACATTTTATGGAATCTATAGGTTTTCAACCACATATTTATTCAATTTTTATTAAAATTTACTAAAAATTGATTTTAATCCCTACTAAGCGGGGAGGGCATAATATAGTATAGTTTATTGTTGTTGAACAAGAGTGAAAAATCTCAACTCTAAGGGTATGTTTGATTGCAAATGTGGTATTTGAGTGGAAAGAAAATGAATTTCAGGGAATTGAATTGCCTAGAATTTGTTTTACTAGAAATTGTAATAATTGTGTTTGATTGGTATAATTTTCCACCTAAAAAATGTTGAATGTTTGGTGTTTGTTTGTCTTTATTTTTTTTATTGAAATTGTCTATTAAAGTGATAAATATTTTTATCACTGGGTCTAGCATTTGTTTCAATTGCCAAAAAAAAAATAAAAAAAAAATTATCATATGGAATATCATTTGTTTGGCTTTGTTTTGCATGAAAATCGTCAATAAAAGTGATAAAAAATTTTTTACCATTGTGTCTAGAATTTTTTTCAATTACCAAAAAAAAAAAAACAGAACCTGAAAATCAATTCCCACAAAAAACAAAAGAAAAACAATTCCTCCAAATCTAGGAAAGTAGACACGTGAGGGACAGAGGAGGAAAATATTTTTCAGGCAAAATTTGTCTTATCAAACACTACAAAACTTGAAAAATGAAAAATATTTTCCAAGATCCATGGAAAATATTACCCATCAAACAAGGCCTAATGGTAATACCTTCCATTTTTGAAATTATCTTTCACATTTTAAATATAACGGAACTAAAATTTAACTTATTACTTTTATATTCTTCATTTTGAGTGCAGAATACAATCAAAACGTTTTATGTTTTATGTTAGGCTTGTTAGCACAAAAAACGTCTATATGTTTGGTGTTTGGTGTGCAAAACGTATCTACGTTTCAATTTTTTTGTATTTTCACCCTTATTTCAATGTTTCATTGTGGAAAACGTGATTTTACACTCAAAACAAGGAATATAAAACAAAAAGAAAAGGAAAATAAAGAACAAAATAAAACCTACTCCCAATTTTTTTTTTAATAGTATAAATAAAACCAAATAAATTAAATTTAAAAATCAAAAAAGAAAAGAAAAATTATCGTAAATTGTGTTGTTATGTATTTTCTCTATTCGTGTTCTTATTGATCTCATTAGGATGAGTTTAAATGTTATATCCATGCGTAATTTACTAGTTTATTGAGGTGTCACTCTATTAAGTTTTTAGAAGGAAAAATCTAAACATGGCTTTGACTAGGTCTCAAGGAAGGTATGAAAAGCCATTTTGAATTCAACTTTTGTGGTGTCCTGTCCACACAATGCTGCCATAATCCAGATTTGGATTGTTTGATGATAGGCATGTGAAACCGAAGAGTTGGTTCGTTGGTTACTGTTGCTTCTTTTCGCCATTTTGGAATTATCTAGGATATTATAGAGTTTTTGAAAAGTAATGATCTTGTCGATCGACATTGATGTCCAAGACTAGTTTACGAAGAAATAGTGTCCACATTTCACAATTGGTGACCATTAATTGAATGGGAGATAATTACGGAGACATTTCAATTTAATATATATCATTTTTTTTCCTTTGAAAATTGTAAACGCGTCAATTGATGTTTATTTCTCGAAATAACAATTATTGCCATTATTTTCAAAATATATTTTTTCACTGTCTTCTTTTCTATTATACATTTTTCAATAAAATAATATTATACGTAAATCCAATAATTTTCCTTATATTTCAAACACACATTTTCCATCGATAAACTATTCAAAAATGCATTCATAACAAAAAATGGGACTCAAACACGTGGTTAATAATAAGAAATATTATACTTAATCTTTAAAATATTTCTTTTTCTGAATTTGTATATAGTGTTGATTGAATTGCAACTCTGAATAATTTGCCCTTTTAAGTTAAAGTGAACAATTTGCCCTTTTAAGTTAAAGTGAACCACATGAAACACAAACATCTTAATTTCCTCATTTCATACATGGAAATGTTTAAAGTACGTGGACAAGGAATGACATTCTCCACTTATCCTCTTCTCAAAGGAAAACAAAGGCAAAAAGAAGATTAATAAATGTGTAATTAGTCATCTTTAGCAACTTGCACATGGTTTGTTATCATTTTTCGAGGATTTGTATGAGAAAATGTTTCTTATTATCCAAAGTCGTTCCCACAAAACACTTTCCACTGTGAATTAGGAAAATATTTTAGCAATCTAATTACAACATGTACTTTAACTATTGACCTCGAATTTTGTACTTTCAACGTGGTCAACAGATTTAAAAGCCCCCACGTCCACGTAAGTCTCATTCATGTACATTTGGACAAAGCGTTAGTTATACGTGGCTTCCTCCAATGGTGGTAGAATTGGTTGTGTGCACTCTGATGATTAAGTCGGTAAAAATAGTAGGTATGGGCGTGCGAGCTGCTTTACATGCGACTCTCCAATATAAAAAAGGGTTAGTTTTGGGAAAAATTGTGATAATAACAGTTAGGTTAGCAAAGTTGTAATTTGAGAGTTTAAACTTGTATTACTCTTGAGATGAAAATATATGTAGCCTCATCCACACGGCTGATGCCTCTTGTCAATGACATCAATCAATTATAAGCATTTAATACTAATACCATTTTATTGCCCATAATTCTAACAAAAGGCTTAGACTTGACATAATAAGGTGGGTTGGGCGGTAGCTGCAGTGAATTGTCACATCAATTACTTATTATTGATTTGCATAAAAAGATCTCATACCGGTCCCTTTATAATCTCTCCCACCATGTGGGTTCGGTTCTATGCAGAGGTTGACTCCCTCCAATTGGGTAAGGCTTTCCATACTAGTTCAGTCTCTTCATGGGGTTCGGCAAACTGCCTCCTAACAGAATGACGTGGAGTGCAGGCTCTGAATCCAGGTGCCACGTAGGATATTTTGGGGCTTCGTGAGTCGTGGCATAACAATAGTCCCTGAAATCCATGTATGGATATTCATATAATGCGTTGACTTTTGTGTTGAGGTTGCTGGAGTGAGATGCATGCTTTTGCAAAGATAAAATGTTTAAAGAATAATGTAGTATATCTTTGTCCTTGAAGTCCAAGTATGGATTTGTATAATGCATAGACTTTCGTCTTTAGGTGTAAATAAGTTGGAATGTCATGGCGTGTGTGTAGTTATGACAATATGTGAGCCCCGTTGATGCACTTGAAGCCCGTTGACAATAATATAGTATATTACACCTCGGTTGACGAAGTCCCAGAATATCTTACGTAGCACCTGAACCTGGAGCCCGCACTCCACATAATTTTGCCAGGAGACAATTTGTCGAGCCCCATGAAGGGACTGAATTAGTATGGAAAGCCGAACCCATTTTTGGCTGGAGTCGACCCCTTACATAGAACCAAGCCCTTATGATGGGAGAAGCTATAAAGGGACTACAAGATATCTTTTATACAAATCTATAATAAGTGATTGATGTGACATTTTACTGCTATCGCCAGCCCTATATAGCCTATTAGATCAATCTAAGCCTTTTGTTAGAATTATGGGCAATAAAATGATATTAGTATTAAATGCTTATGATTGATTGTTGCCATTGACAAGAGACCTCAACTGTGTGGATGAGGTCACGTATATTTTCATCCCATGACCAATATTCATCATATTCTACTATAAAAGCTCATACAATGTGTCATTCAAAAGGTAATGCAAGTTTAAACTTTGAAACTACAACTTTGCTATTCTAATTCTTATTCTCACAATTGTTTTTCAAAGCTAACCCCCTTTTTATATTAGAAGCTCACGTCTAAAGCACCTCCTACACCCTTGCCCGCTACTTCTACTGACTTGACCATTGAAATACGTTTAACTAACACCACCACCGGAAAAAGCCACGTATGGCTAATGGTTTGTCCAAGTGTGCAAGAATCAGGTTTATGTGAACGTGGAAGGCCTTGGGATCTATTGGCCACGCTGGAGGTACAAAATATAAAGTCAACATATTAACGCCATTTGTAGGAAACCATACTATAACCATGAACATCCTTGTGGTAGAAGCTATTGTTGAAAGAAGCGTTTTAGACTCCACCCTTGAAGAAAGGTTCTTATTCATGAAGAAAAAAAATAAAAGTGCTGAAGAAGTGCTCTTTGAAGTGTTGCTTAATACACAAGTTGTTTACATACCATGAGTTCCAACCATTATGGGTTCCATGCAAGTGGCCAACAAGAGATTTCTGAAGAAGAAGTCCTTTAGAATAATGTCAACGTTCGCAGATGATAAGTGTAATTTTTACACTTATTCGGAACCTAAAATATCGATATTTGGTAGTTCTTTTGACAAAATGTATCCTAAATTGTCTATTTTTATGTTATATAGGTAAAACTCAATGGTTGAACAAGAAATTGAATAAAAGAAGTGAAAAATGGTGAAAATGACAAAATTCAAAGTTTGAGGATCAAATTGCAAATATTTAATAGTTGATTCGGACCACAAGATCATATTTTGAAGATTTCTAGGAGACAATTGGATGGAATTTGAACTCAAAAGGGAATGGAATATGATAAAAATCAATTTCTAATCGCACGAGTTATATTTCAGATTTCTAGTCGAAGATTGAAACTGATTTTTGGCATAGTAAATGTCCGAATTGAAAAAATCATCTTCCTATCGAAGTTGTATCCCTTTGTGTTATCTTTCCAATGCACTTTGAATCTCATCAATTGAATATCATGAAAAGAAGTTATGGCTAAAATACTGACTGTTATGCAGAGACCAAAAAGTTTGCGCGCGAATGGAACTTTCCTTAAAACCAATTTGGACATGATTTTCAGCCAATTTTTGACTCCTACAAATACATAACCGTAGAATACATATTGAGGAGCTTTCATGTACATATTATACCCCATTACTCATCAATTATTATTATAAAATCAGGAAAATTCATAGTTTTGTGAGAGAATTGAAGAGGATTTGCAAGAATTGTATCAACTGAAGATTCAAAACTAATTTTGGGCAAAGAAGAGAATGTGCAAGTGGATATTCATCGAGAAACCATTGAAGAGTTTCAAGATTTTAAGATTCATCTTCATCTTCTCAATTTATCAAAAATCCAGGTTATATCTTTTCACTTAAATATGATTTCTTGTAATTTCAATATGCTAGATTAGTTTTATACATTGTTAGGATGAGATGAACCATTGTTATGATATTTTCAATTTTCAATTAATTATTTTGACTTTAATTTGATTTGATTTGTGGATGTTTATTATAGTTTTTATCGTTCTTTTGAATTGCTTGATCACCAATTGAATTGTTAGTTGATTTTATTGTTATCGAGAGAGACAATAGGGTTTAAGCATAATATAATACACATTGTAAGGTTCGATAGATGATAGAGATATGCATCTATACTTTATATAGTTTCAATATGTGTTTTAGTGCTTGTTAATATATTTATCATGTTTGCATCTTTCATCGAAAGATAAAAATGTCACATGAGGAGAATAGATTTGATCGCTATCGAGAGAGGCTGTCAATTAAATTAGGAACATTGACCAACATGAATGATTTCAAATTGTCACTTTAATTATTACATTAAAAATAAAATAATAAAGGGGATTCGACATCTTAGCAATGCATCTCACATATTTGAAAAATACATTTATTTGCTTTCGTTAGTTTAATAGATAATTTAGGAATTAGATATTTTTATAGTGTTTTCAACAACACTATTCGATTAAAGCTGAAATTAATTTTAACTCGATTAAATACGTAGTCCTCGTGGGTTCGACACTCTATTCACTACTATATTACTTGAGAACACGATTCCGTTCACTTGCGGAAAATCAAACGATCAAGTTTTTGGCGCCGTTACCGGGGACTACTATTTTTGATAGTTTAGTTAATTTTAACTTTACTCTGAATTTTACTTTTTATTTAATTTAGTTTTTAAAAAAATTATTATTGTGTTTCCGCCTACTCTCTCGTGGATGGTATGCGAAATTCGAGAACATGTGATCTTGCTCAATTTGATCCGTAGATCGAACGAACATTCAACATTCTAAAAAGATCACAGTTGGAAACACACCAAAAATATGAAGAGAAAGATATGACACAAGAAAATCTGAATCAAATAGCCATCGGGGCTAATATGAGAGTAGAGCAACTACAGGACGTTATAGCCAACGAAAACGTAAGGTTGATGGGAGAATACATGGTTCTGCCGGTCGTGAAAAGCCAATCCAGTATTGTATATCCGACGTTTGGTCAAGTAAACTTCAACCTGAGAACGGATGTGATCAACATGTTCTAGAATGCATTAATGTTTTTTGGGAGACCTACATAAAATCTCAATGCCCATATCTTAAGATTCTTGGAAATGTGTGCTACCATCGAATATCCGGGTGTTTCAATCAAAGCAATCATGATGAGGCTCTTCCCATACACTTTAAGAGATTCA
>CAIGRQ010282757.1:0-11556 GCA_903798375.1 Fraxinus sp. D2006-0159
TCTTGATGGATGCTTGCTGATTTTGGAAATTAGTATCAATCTGTTGGCATACTTTGTCTGTTTTCTGCACATATTGATGAAACATCTTCCCCAAACTTTGTTTGCTCTCCTGCTAGGCAATATTTGAACCATTCCTTTGTTGATTATCTGACCATCTTAAATTCGAGTGTTGTCTCTAACCTTAGTTATATGTTTGTGAATATGGGTAAAAATTGCGGGAGCCATTCTGAATGAAGTTGACTTGTTCCTCTAAAAAGCCCATAGACATACAATTTTCTGTCAAATGGTTAGCTCCATAGTTTTCACATAACGGACCACCCATCAGGGTATGTGCTCCTTTCGTTTGTGATTTCACCAATAGCTCTACCTGCTTTATCAAAGTTGTTATCTGCGTGTTCGTAGATGCTATGCTATCTAATTCATACATCTCAGATGCTTTCGGTGGTACCACTCTTTCTGATGAAAACATTAAATGTGTAGTGGCAATTAACTCAAATAAATCAATAGTTTGTTGTACTGATTTTCTTATGATCGATCTACCAGCATAAGAATCCACTTGAGATTTTGACAGTGGTGAGAGTTTGGTGTAGAAGTACTGCACAAGATTACATATTGTGATTCCATAATTTGGACACTTTCGTATTAGCTCTTTGAATCTGTTTCATACCTCATGATAGCTCTTTCCGTTTTTCTAATTGAAAGTTTGAATTTTCAATCACTTTCACCGATGGGAAGAATTTGTTGCAGAATTTTCTGGTCAGTTCTTCCATGTAGTAATGTTTTCATGAGGTTCGACGTCTAACCATTCCAATGCAGCATCTCTCAGTGTATATGGAAATAATCTCAACTTAACAGCGTCTTCATTAATCCCCCAAGTATGAAAGTTCTGACAATTTATGAGAAATCTAAAGATACGTGTGTTCGAATTTTCTTAATGTAGCCCGTAGAATTGGAGAGTTGTGCTCATCAAATTGATCAACTCTGCCCTTATCTGAAAATTATTTACCCTGAAATCTAGATACAATATATTGGAGCGCGCAGGCGCGACTATGGACGTCAAGAACATTGAAATTGGCAAGTCTACTTCTTTTATTTCGCCTCGCTCCTGCTGCTGATCCGGTGACACTGCTACTCTTGTGGTCACTTGTCCAATGGCTTAATAGGAATATAAATATTCGTCAGTCATTTGATGTTGCTATTTTTGTTTGTGTTTGCATTTTCGTCTGAAAGTACGTTCTATTTTCGAATCAAACTGTTCAAAGTCGTCATCTTGGATACGAAGCATACAACGAACACTTTTTTCTGTAAATAAATTTTAAATAACAGTTAAAAATAAAATAAATTAAGACTAAAATTAAATATTTTTCGACAACGGCGCCAAAAACTTGTTACATTTTTTATATCGCAAGCGTACAATATCGTAACAAGTAGTATAGTGTACCTTTAAATCCGGATATCGTTCTCACGAAAACTATATTTTAGGACTTAATCTAATTTTTCTAACTCCTATTTGATAAAAACAAGTAAAGAATTATGATAGTGGTGATTATTTTATTTTGTTCTATATACTTTTAACTAGTTGAAAATATCAAAATTTTGCAGACAACTGTTGATTGAAGATTCAAATATGGGATAAATATCAAGGCATAACAATTTCATCTATTGATCGCATTAATTCTTAATTCAAGATTCATAACCTAATGTAGTGTCCGATTGAATTCTTCTATTGTATTCAATTTATCCCTTTCGATTTCTCATTGAGCATATTTAACTAATCCAATTCAACATCTCTATGTAAATCAACCTTAGTTATATGAAACATTAGTTCTAAGAATTCATATTATGATCGCAATAATTAGTATATGTATCTCTATACATTATACTAATTTACTGAATTTTACTATATGGTATAAATCTCAAACCCACCTCTCGATTCGTAAGAGACTCACATAATCATCAAATTAAAGATCAAGTAATTCAATGCATTAAACTTATAGTAAAATCAACACATATAAACAAAAAGCACAGAAATCTTGAATAAAAAAAATAAAATATCATAAGTCGGACTATATTGATTTCCTTAATATGAAAATTAGTTACTCATATTGTAAAATAAAAATAAGAAATTGTCTTTAAATACATCACATGATTATTTGAATAAATCCTCTTTGCAGTCGTTTCTTGTGTATATATATTCTTTCAGCCACCCAGTTTCATTTTTTTTCCCCTTTCTGTGCGTATACGTGTATGTTTTCTGTGTATATATATATATAGAGTCTATTTGGTAAATATTAAAATTGGATTAAAATTAAAAAATTAGTCGTTATTGTTGACTTTTATTAGACGGTGGAACTCAATAACGATTATATTTTTAATTTTAATTGAATTTTAATTGTTACCAACCATGTTCATATACTCCCCTGCAGCCTCCTTTTTTTCGACCACATATTTTCTATCACATCAACCAAAAAAATCTATTCTTTTAAAAATAATGTGCACCAAACGGGAGCTATATATATCATTCAGCAGCAGCCCGTGTATATATAAATAATCTCTTTTTAAGCAACGTCTTCCTCTTTTGTGTGTCCTGCGTGTATTTTCTGTGTAGCCGCCCTTTTTTACTTCCTCTCTCTTTTCTCTTTTTTTTTTTCTCTCTCTCTCTTTTTGTTTTTTTTCCAGTATCCGCCAATTTCTCTTTTTCTCCTCTCTTTTCTACCTTTTTTTTCTTCTTCTCTCCTCTTTTGTCTTTCCAGCCGCTGTTTTTCCTGCCTGTCCCCTGGGCGTGTGTGTGTGTAATTTGGACCTACAATTCAAAGCTGCATTTTTGTGTATATATATTCCCCTTAAAGTCCTTCACTTTCCAAAGTATGAAACTTGATCTCTAGATTTTGCATCTAATAGCCAATTTAGTCCACGTACTTTGATTTTGCCATCTTTTTGCTATTTTGCATTATTTTCTTCAATTCTTCATCAAACATAAATTTTTACCTACAAAATATAATTTAACATAAATTAGATAAAATTTTATCCATATGACAATAAAATATCATCATTTAGAACTTGGAATTTCTACACTTATTACCTCAAACACATTTACCGATGTCGATGGGTACTTTGTGGCAAGAGAGATATACGTGGATTTGGGGTTTCATATCAATGAGTTATGGTTCCGGCAAAATGTAAACAATTAGATTTGGGTTATGCGAATTGAAAAATATTATAACGTGATTTTATTAGAAAAGAGTTTTACAATGGATTATTACAATTAGCCAATTGGAGATAATATTGAAATCAATATGTATATTGTACAAGTTATCATAAAAAAGAACTGTATAAATTTTATTGTTTCAGTATATGAAACGAAGATCTTGAGCGACATATTGTGCAATGAAGGGTAATTATGTAGGAGGGATCTAATTTGAGGTTTTTCATTTTTACTAAGTTTATTCTGTATAAAGTGTGTGGGTGTTAAAGGATATCTACCCACAACACAAAATATTTTTAATCTTATTAAACCTCAAATTAGTAAGCTCTCCTTTCAGTATTCTAAAAGAAAATGTTAGCCACGTATTATTCCATTCAAAGTGTAAATTTCCACAAAGAGAAATTTCTTTTCCTTAGCCTCTGTTTGCTGTCCATTTTTTAGTTGTAGAAAATGAATTTTATGATCGTTGGAACACCAACTTTCGGAATAATGTGAGATGGAAGTCAACAATTCCGACAAAGTGGAACCTGCAATAGTGCTATTTTTTCTAAAAATGGAGAGAAAATGGGAAATAAACAGATAGTTATTTTGGAATCGTACTTCTTTAACTAAAGAGAAAATGCTATAGTACAATTAACAATATATGGTGAGATTTATGAAATAACATACAATGCTTTAATTATAGGCACCATTCACACTTATCTACACTCCATTTATTATTTCAGATTTCATAAAATTAATCTTGGAATAACTTCTATACCAAACTTGATGGCTCAACTTCTTCACGAGTGATCTTCGACACTGGAAGCTCTTCAGAATGAGCCATATCATGTTGTTGTATCACAAGCACCGAGGATACTATCCCTTGGCCTGTCGAGGCCAACACATCGCCTATAGGCCCTAACTCTGGATGTTCAGCATGTCGCTCTGCTAGGGATGCCACCATCGTAGAAGGACAACGGCCTTTGCCAACTACAATTAGGTCATATTCTCCACTTTTCGCAATTGCTAAAACTTGTTCAACTATATTGCTTCCTGTTTTTTCTGCGAACTCCACCGTACCTTCCCATCTCATCTTAAATTCTGCAATTGTAGCCACATCGTGCTCCTAATTTTAAAACAAATTAACAAAATATAATCAATAAATTATGCAATCGATCAAATAAATAATCAAATTATAAGAAAATTACCTTTTCATTTTGAGGATTGGTGTTTGCAGTTGTGAAGGTGTAACTACTTTCTCGACATTTATTAGGTGATGGACGTAGCACGAGATCAAGGCCGTCCATTTCATTCTTTTGAACAAATGTTATAACAGTCACATTCACCACAGGATGCTCCGCCATTCTACCTCCCAATTGCAATGCTTCTCTATCATCTGGCCCGCCAAAGAATATAATGCAAACTTTTTGCACCGCCGTGGAAGGGGGACCCGGTGTCATTTGAGCTCCTCCGCCGTATCCACGGTCTATAAGCAGCGCCACCGAACACGGTGCCTCCTTCAACACTCTTTGATTAACCACTCTCCATCCATGGCCCACATTTTCAACTTCTTCATGATCGTTGATTCTCCTCCATTGCTTGTGAAAGGGCAAGATTATCATAGTCACTGATTTATCGTCTGCCACGTGGCATATGTCTTCATGCATAGTTGGCAATGGTGAAACGGCGGTAGTAGGCCGAACATTGACTTGTCCGAGTTGCCCATAAGCTTGGAATGTCACCGCAACCCGATCGTGGAACCCAAATCGACGCAGGCGGTTGATGAATGGAAACCCATTTTTTCTCAAACGTTGGACCATAATGATCGAGGAGGATCGTTCGGTGAGCTCGACTAGGTGCATTATATAGAGTTTGAGCTTGGACGCCTTGTTGGTGGACCGAGTTGATTCAATGAGGTTGATCAGTGAAGGAATGTTGCCAGGGCCATGGACACAAGCGAGTACTCGGAGTTCGTCGTTGATGTTGTCCGATGCAGACTGCAATCGACGGTGCGCCCTGGCGGAGAAACCTCGTGCTGGCTTGTAGATTGCCATAACTGTTGGAGTTGTAATGAAGGTGGTAAATAGTGCCATGAGAACTAGTATGGCAAATGCCTCGTCATTCAGAACCTGAATAAGTAAACAAATTACTTACTCAAACGAGAAGTGACTAAGAACTTGATAACAAACAAGCCTAACATACTACGGGATGTTCGCAAATAACTATTCGCTTTTCACAGTTTCCATCTAAAAAATAGCTTTTAATTTTTCGAAAGTTTCACCAAACAGATCCTAAACACGCTTGTCTTCTACTCAAATGCAAAAAAAATGACACTAAAAAGGAAAAGTGAATAGTTGATAAAGAAAATCGTATCAATATTATGAACTCAACGGAAATTTCAAATTAAAAGCTGAAATTGATTGTTTTGAGAAATGAATTTCAACTTTGTGTTTGAACCACATTATTTTGGAAGAATGTATTTTGAAATAGTTGATTGATAGAGAATGTGTGGTTGAAAAAGAAGGAAAAATTATTGATGTGATGGAAAATATTATTTTATTGAAAAATGTGTGGTTGAAAAATTAGTAGAAGAATGATAATAAAAATTTTAGAGCATGTTTGGTAGAGATTAAAATCGGATAAAAATTGAAAAATTAGTCGTTATTGTTGACTTTTATTAGACGGGTGAGACTCAATAACGACTATATTTTCAATTTTAATTGGATTTTAATTGTTACCAAACAGACTCTTAATATATACCAAACAGGACTTAGTCAACCTTGGATCCACTCGTCTAATAAAAATCAACAATAACGACTAATTTTTTAATTTTAATCAAATTTCAGTCTTTATCAAACAGCTCTTAAAGAACTTGCCACAGAAATAATATTTCAAAAAACAAAAACTAAATTCTTTTACTGAAAAAATGTAAGTGCTAATTGCACTGACCTTCTTCTCCTTGCCAATATTGAGAACAATTAGCTCTACAAGTCCTTTTGTATTCATCAGAACTCCAAGTGTAATAGACTCTCTCGCCGGAATCATACACATCATCGCCACCGTAAATGTCCCTACAATTTTTCCGGTGCAGGCGGTGGTTATCACCAGCACCAGCAACCCCCACGCCTTGCCACCCTTAATTTTTGCAACGTCTGTTTTTAGTCCACTCGAAGCAAAATACAGAGGCAGCAACAATCCCGATACGAAATCCTCAATCCTTTCGATTAATTTCTCAGCAAAATCTCCTCCTTTAGGTATGGTCAATCCGAAAACAAATGCACCAAATATGGCATGTATACCGATGAAGTCAGTAACAAAACCCGCCACCAGTACACCGCCGAATGTTAAACATATATACGCCTCGTCCACCGTGTCATGCTCCGGAGAACACCGCCGCGCCACCCAGTTCATGGCAGGCTTGATGGCCACCATCATGAAAGCAACAAATGCAACACCAGATAACAAAACCCATATGGAAATCAGTGGACTTTTGTGGGGGCCATCGCCGCCGTTACCTGCCAGAGCAATGGCGAGGGCTAGTAAAATCCAAGCTGCCACGTCATTAAACGCCGCCGCAGCCATGGCGGTTTCACCGACACGGGTGGTGAGGAGTTTGAGCTCCGCCAGGATCCGAGCAAGGACTGGGAAAGCAGTAATAGAGAGAGCCACTCCCATGAAGACTACGTACTGAATGTACCCAACTTTGTCTGCTCCGTCGATGGCTTTACGGAAAACGTAAGCTATTCCGACGCCGAGGATGAACGGCATTGAAATTCCGGCAGCCGCTATAACAAAAGCTCGTTTACCTGTCCGGCGAATGGAATTCAAATCAAGTTCAAGGCCCACCAAGAAAAGGAAGAACAGTAAACCAATACTTGCAACAGATTCCAGAATTGGAGTGCTCCATTTTGGGAATATTCTGTGCATATATTCTTGGTTTCGGCCAAAAGCCGAAGGTCCCAGAAGGATCCCACCCTGTAAAGTAAATTCAACATTATAAAATCATTAAATCTTGAAATAATAGGACAAAATTGTTCACTATTATTTATTTATTTGCTTCTTTCATCAAAATACTTAATGATAATATTCTACTAACATAGCATCATCGATGTGATAATCAATAAAAAACATTATTATCCAACAGAATATCAGTATCGTGCAAAAAGAAGATGACGTACAATTATCTCGGCAATGACTTTAGGTTGGCGGAGGGGTTTGAATAGGAAGGCGAGGAGGCGACTGAGGACGAGGATTAGGGTAGTTTGGAGAATGAGTAAAGGAAATGCATAGTCTAAAGGGTTATCACCTTCCCAAACTCCATTTGATGAGGTTTTGATGGATGTTATATTAACTGCCATGTTTGAATTAATTTGATCTGTACTGTAAACAGATAGAGTTTGCTATATTTGTTCAAGAACTGGGATAACTTGGCAAAACATCCTAGATTTCAATTAGCAAGAAAGAGAAATGTATATGGTACTCTTCATTGGTGTAGGGGAGGAAGCTAGCAATGTTGGCTATATCCATATGATCCATGTATTTATAGTGTAAACATTTTTTAGTTGGTAGCAATTTTGGTCCGACCCCAACTCTCCGTCACTTCCAATTTATTTAGTGGATACAAAAATGGGTTAAGCCACTTTCACATAAAGTGAAAAGTGATTTACAGATGGAGTTGACATAATGTTAGATGGTAAGATATGATTGGATGAAAAAATTAACTGTGTATAAACAGTTCAATGATGAAGTGTATGTGGCATTATGTCATTATTGTGTCGAAGATTATATCATTGTAGCATGACTACACAAATTAAGAGGATGCTACTAAGGGGAAATTGAGCTAGATAGAAGATAAAAGACAAAAATAAATTGTATTTATGATATGATTTACAGGAAAAAATTATGGAATTTACAACACAACCATATTGGGATATAGTTATACTAAAATTTGGGATTAAATTGATTATGAAATTAAGGGTTAACACAACCATGTTTGTAGTTGCTTAGAAAGTAACGGGTGGTTAAAACTTGATCTTGAAGAAGCAACCAATGCAAGAGAGGCATGTGACTTGCAAGAGTGGAACCAACAGGACGTGTAACTATGAAATTTGCTCCATTAGTAATTAATATCTTGTTTAGTTACTGCTATTTGGTCAAGCCGACAAACACCCCTCTAATCAAAGAACCAAAAACAATTTTATATTTCCGACTTAGAAAATACTGTGTTTGACATCAAAATTGGTACGATATTATAGTCGAGGGATGTGGACCATTATCCATTCACTTATGTGTTACCTTGTCTAGTTATTTACATTCCGACCATCAGTAGTTGGGAATATAAAGATAATTGAGCGGGTTAGAAATAGATCAACAAGCTTTTGGCTAGAGTATCAAGTACGTGTAATGAAATAGGAATGTGAGTCATAACGACTTGACGACCCATTGATAAACGTGTTGTTCCGAACCACTATAAAACTCAAAATGACAAGACGGATATGAACAATTATGCTATTTGTACAAAAGTGGTTTACAAAAATGTGTTCACAAAATGATGTGGCAAGATCTATGTCATTGATTTCAAAAACTGTTTTTTAAATCACTGGTCAAGATGCTGTCAGCACGTATTTTGTAAACCAGTTTTGTAACCTAATTTTGTACAAATAGCATGACTCTCTGAGTTAGCAATCAGTCCATTTCGATTGACACTGCTGATACCTTCTTTCGCCACGTGCATGCCACCTAATATCCAATTTTATGAATTTATGTTTTTCAAGTCAGGCTTGCATCTAAAATTTTATTAAGCTACTTGTTAAAAAAAAAAAAAATTACACATTTGAAGGTCAAAATACATGCCACCTCAACATCAATCAAACAATTTGTAAAGAAAATTGTACAAGTAGAAAAATCCAAAATTTAAAAGCAAGGTATTTTTATAACGGACGCGATTAGTGATGTCAAACGAGTCGAGCTGCTCGTCAACTCGATCGCTAGGCTCATAGGTAGCTTGGGCCCGTCAAATGATGAGCTTGAGCAGAGCGTGTTGGCTCTCCCACGGACCCACAAGCTCGTGGAGAAACAGTGACCGAGTTCAAAAGTTTAGTGACTATTGCAAAAGGTAATCGAACAATTTAAGTGGCCGTCTGAACTTTCAAAATTACCGTTTTGGCCATTTTTTTCCTTCTTGTTTTTACTCTTATAAATACTCCAACCCATTTCCAATTTTTTTCCACACAACAGTCCACCAATTCACACTCTCTTCTACATCCTAATCTACTACATTTTTAGTTTTATCTTCAACTTCAACTATCATTTATCACACTACAAATATACAATTACAATCTCACATATCAACTTTCTTTCAATTCTCTTTATTTATTTACTTACTTATTTATTATACATTACATCATAATTCACAGATGAATCCACACTCATTTGTTGAGAGTTTGTTCCGTATCGAAGGCGAATCACCTATGACGCCACAAAATCAATTTTGAAATGAATTTTTCGGTCTGAACGAAGTATCCATTCCTGAAAATATTCCAGAGTTCGATGCTCAAGAAGTAGTAATCCAATTGATTTTGGATAACGTTGATGTTCCCAAAGCGGAACATGAGAAGAAACATGTATTACATATTCCTGATACAAGAGGGAAACGAAAGGGGAAAAAATAGGCAACATGTTGGGATCACTTTAAATAGATTCCAACAGGTCGTGTCGTCGATGGAGTCCCAGAGTCTAAAGCAATTTGTAAATATTGTCAACAACAATTGACATGGCAAAAAGACATTGGTATTACCCACCTCAACCGTCATTGCAAAGCATGTGCGGCCAAACATGGGCTTTTTACTGCCGGTTAAACACAGCTACAATTTGGTAATCCAGGCATCGATTCTACTTCTTCGCCACTTTCCACGTGGATATATTCGGAAGAGAAAGCTCGAACGGGAATGATGAGATTCATTGTCGCAGCTGAGTTGCCTTGAACGATATCGGGCAACCAACATTTCGTCGCATACGTGAAAGAAAATCTTCAACTGAGGTACATGAGGGTAAGTCGAAGAATTTTAGCTTAGATACAATTGAATATTTTCTTAATACAATGAAACAATTGATTACCGATTTACGAAAATATGGGGGGTTGATAAGTGTGTTTTACAAACGAATTTTGCACCATTTGAGCTTAATATGTTGGCTTAATTTGTTGTTTATAGAATGTATTTAATGTGTTTGCTAGTGTTGTGTTGAAGGTATGGTAAGATGTGAAGAAATAAAATTTTGAAGCAAGGTAAATAAAAGAATGGCAAAAAATTGGCGCTCAGGACCCACCATGAGGCGCCCAAGCGCCGGAAGTGGAGGCTGAAAATTGGAGCAGAAAGGTAGCGCACAAGCGCTGCCAACTACCCAACACGGAAACAGGCAAAGCTCACCCAAGCGCTGCCTGTTTCCTAAGTTGAAGAGCCAGCTACTATCAGAGCATTAAGTCCTGTCAAAGCTTATGTGCCACCGATTCCCTTTCCTCAAAGGATGCAGAAGAGGAAGTTAGACAAGCAGTTCGCGAAGTTTGCTAAGATTTTCAAGAAACTACATATCAACATCCCTTTAGTAAATGCAATTGCACAAATGCCAAGTTATGCAAAATCTCTAAACATATACTGTTTAGAGTTCATGCTTCTGCGTATGGAAGTTACTTTGCACCAACTAAAACTGCAGCAAAGGTACTTCAGAGCATGTTCTATTGGCCTACGTTGTTCAAGGACTGCTACAGTTTCTGCAGATCTTGTGATAAGTGTCAGCGAACAGGTAACATTTACGCCCGACATGAGATGCTATTGAACAACATTCTGGAAGTAGAAGTACTTGATGTTTGGGGTATCGATTTTATGGGGCNGCTACAGTTTCTGCAGATCTTGTGATAAGTGTCAGCGAACAGGTAACATTTATGCCCGTCACGAGATGCCACTAAACAATATTTTGGAGGTGGAATTATTCGATGTCTAGGGTATTGATTTTATGGGACCTTTTCCATCATCCTATAACAATCGATACATACTAGTGGGAGTGGATTATGTCTCCAAATGGGTCGAAGCAAAGGCGTTACCAACCAATGATGCAAGGGTCTTAGTAGATTTCATAAGGAAGAACATTTTCAATCGCTACGGATCTCCAAGAGCCATTATCAATGATGGAGGAACTCACTTCCGTAATCGGTTATTCCAGGTGGTTCTAGCTAAGTATGGAGTACAACATCGAATATCCACACCCTATCATCCTCAGATAAGTGGACAGGTTGAAACATCCAATATACAGTTGAAAAGAATTCTGGAACTCAAGATGAATGCAACAAGAAAAGATTGGTCTAAAAAATTGGA
>CAIGRQ010282785.1:0-11747 GCA_903798375.1 Fraxinus sp. D2006-0159
GAAGAATTCGATCAACCACTACATTGGGTTATGAATCTTGAATCAAGAATAAATGTAATCAATAGATGAAATTGTTATGCCCTAATATTTATCACGTATTTGAAAGCGTAAGTATTTGAGTAGAGAAGCAAGAAAATGAACAGTAAACTTTATAAGTGATGAAAAATTGTGACGACGCAGAACGTCGGTATAATGCCGCCATGAAGTGGCGTGTTCTTTGGTTTATAGGAGTTGCGTGATATTGCACTTTTTGGGATGTTGAAGGTCACTGTCAAACAAGATAATGATTGAGATTCTCCGCCTTCTTTGGATTTCAAGCATCGCGGGAAAATGTAAAGGACGAATATTGCATAAAATTAATAATTGATATTAATTTAGTCATATTGGGGGTAATTGTTGACATACAAAATAAGGCTTAATTAAAATGGTCCAAAGAATGAAGCCTAGTTAGAAGATTCGAAGAATAAGCTCAAATGAGACCATGAAAAATTCGAGACGGAGTTATGTAGCGAGGGCCATCATCGCTCAGGCCTGCTCGACGCCCAAGATCTAGACGAGTATAGTGTCATTATCTCTCAAGCTTGCGAGGCGTCCAAGAGCTGGGCGAGTATAGTGTCTTGTTGATGATTTAAAGCAACGATTATTGAAGTAGTTAATGGACAACCTCATCACATTCCACGATCCAAGAATCTCAGTTGCAAGTAGTTAAATGATGGGAGTAATGGCAGCAGTTAAAAGCGGTAGTTTCTTGACAAGTCATCCAATTAAGGAGAAAGTGGGTAGTTATATAGTGATGAACAGTTCTTCAAATGGTTTTACAAGGAAAAACTGTCAAATAAGTATAAAAGAGAAAAGAGAACATAGAAGCAAGAACCCGAATCCAATCACTCTCGAACAGATAATTATATAATTTTGTTTCTTTTAGTTCTTCTTGTCAACTTTCAATTATTTTGCAATTTCAGTGTGATTGTGCTTCTTGGAGGCGTTTTGCTTCTTGCTAATTGTAATCTTCATAAATGAAGCATCTCTTGTTGGGACTTTGTCTCGAGAGGTTGTTGTTCGTTACACAATTGTCTGAACCTTCTTCTAATTGTTAGCGAGGCTTGACCTATATGAAATTCCTTAACCTATATTTCGTCTATAGTCTGGCAACACAAAATGAGTTCGGTTTTTACAGGTCTGTTACATATCAATATTTTTTGGTATTTTACTTAATCCTCTATTTTAGGATGTAATTTATGTTTGAATTAGTTGTTTAGATATTCATTATTTTAGGAGATATGATCAGCTAAATATTGCACCTGTTTATTGAACCTTCTTTTTCATACCACCAAGTTTATTCTGCCTTGGAATCCATTGGAAACTTACTAGCGGTCTCTGATGAGAAAGACCATTGATGTTGTTAAAGAGCTGGAGAGATTTTCATAATATTATCCTGAATTTTAAGGGAATTGAGTCATGCAAAGTTCTTCACGTGATCCTTGTGTGCCTATTTCAAATTCTCTTACTTTTTCTTACATGATTTNATTGATGTTGTTAAAGAGCTGGAGAGATTTTCATAATATTATCCTGAATTTTAAGGGAATTGAGTCATGCAAAGTTCTTCACGTGATCCTTGTGTGCCTATTTCAAATTCTCTTACTTTTTCTTACATGATTTTTATATAAAGAACATGTTTAATTTGAGTCTTCAAAGTTATGTGTCCAGCAAGAGTTGGACAAAACTCCCGAATCGAACTCGAACTGAGCGGTGCTTCACAAGTTAAATATCCGAATGAGTATCCGAATTGAGAACCAATGAGTTTGGGTCGGTTCTTGGTTCTAGATCAAGACCGAATCTAACTTTTTTTTTTAATTTTTTATATTAAATTAATTAAAAAATTTTAAACAAATTAGCAAATTAATCTAACCAAATTAGTTTGTTTTATAACTTTGATATGAATCATCGAGTTTTAGTATTAATATCTATTTTTTGGTATTTATATTCATTGAATTAATCTTATTGGACAGCTTGTTATTTATATGTTTTTAAATTGGGCCACGTTAATTTGTAAAAATTACGAATGAAAATGTCATTAGTTATATTTATGTAGTGTTGTTGTAAAACATCGATATTTTAATATTAGTATCTACTTTTTGGTATTTGTGTTAATTGAATTAATCTTATTGAACATCTTGTTATCTATGTATTTTTAAATTATGCTACGTTAATTTGTAAAAGTTACGAATGAAAATGTCATTAGTTTTATTTATGTAGTGTTGTTGTAAATGTTAAAAAATTTAATTATGGTATGGAATGGAATCGAACCGAGCCGAACCCGAACGGCTCCATAATTATATTTGGATTCGACATTTCCATTTATTAAATACCCGAAAGTTTTGGGTTGGTTCGATTTTCTTCCGAACCGAACCGAACCGATCCATGTCCGTCTCTATGTCCAGTGAATAAAGAAACACCTTAACTTTATTGGAGAATGTAATAGTAACAGTAGAGAGATGAATATTGTATAGCATTACACTTTCCTAACTCGTGATGGACGATGAAGAGTGATTTTCTTTAAATCTTAATCCTATACAAATTGAGCAGATTTTTGTCAACCAAATTTTCTCAAAGACGCCCTGCCCTATTGGAGATTCTGAATTCCCAATTTGACATTTTGACCCCCGCTTGGAAAAGACCAATCAATTACTTTAATTTAAACAATTTTCACAAAATCCGTTGTAGTCTAGTTGGTTAGGATACTCGGCTCTCACCCGAGAGACCCGGGTTCAAGTCCCGGCAACGGAACTTTATTTTTCCCCCGTTTTAGGACTTGAATTTCTTTCCATCAACAGTTCAATATCGATTCGTCAACTCTCAATTTTATTCAGTTTTACCTTCTCAACTTTTTGTCAAGTCAGTTAAATTCAATTCTAAATACAAAATGCATATATGACCCCGGCAACTTCCTAACAGATTTTACGACAGTTGTCCGACACTAACCTGGACAATGCAGCGGGATCAATGGATTAGTGGTTCAACCGGCGGATCATTGCATAAAAATTTAAAAAAAAAAAAAAAAAATTAAGGGCAAAATTAAAATTTTTAATTTATTTTTCACTAATTATTTAAGTCTATAAAATAAAGTTTAATGTTGAACTAAATTTTTTTAAAATAATATTTTTATAAAAATTATAGATGATTCATTAGTTAAAAATAAATTATTGTACATAAGTAATACTAAAGTACTAGTTTAAGTTGTGATGAACTCTTCGATTTTCTTAGAGGTCAATGTTCAATTCCCTTGGACCCAAAAATTTTATAAAGAATTTCAAAAATCCAATCAAATCGGTAAATCGGGCCGAGCAAATTACCAATTAACTCAGTCAAAGCCCGATTTTGATCGAGTCAAGTGCATTGTTATCAATTTAATCTGTCCCGCCCGGTCAAGGGTCCGGGCCGCCGGTTTTCTGGCCCGACCGACCAGCAGAGCCAATTTGATTTTTATAACTATGGATTTTAAAATTTGAGGCGTGAGGGGTAACTCCAAATGAGTGGATTAAACATCCATTTAACCAAATCCTAGCCATCCATACAGATCAAGCCAACGTTATACACATGTAACACATCAAAGACCTTTACATCTACGGCTTTTATATAGGTTAAGAATAAGTTGAATACACTACAAAGAGAACCCTGAAAAGCAATAAAGGTAGACTCCCACACTACATAATTACAGACAACCAAACACATCCTCGACCGAAACAAGGAAACACGGTGACTAACAGTCTTCCAAACTATATATACACTAACGTAACAAGTTCCCATATTAGTTTTCCTCGCTTACACCAGCTCACAAATTTAATTGCTTCTGATGAGTCATCACTGCCTCCGTGTTTGTTTGCATTTTACTGACAGAGATTTACAGATTCACCACCATGTCATGTGTATCACCTCCTACGCCGTTTAGTCTCCACCTGAAACGCCCACACAATGCGTGATTAAACATGTATAAATATGAAAATACATTCTATTGGAGTCCAAACATGGGGCTGGATGGCACCAACCATTTGTTGTAGCTAGCAGAACTGCATTGTAAGGTATTAAAAGTTATGTACGGATACTCTCAGTAGTTTGCCCATTCACAAAAGACATGCTTGCGTTTCCACAAACATTACAAGCATGTTGGCTAACTATTTCGATTCCAAACATGTTTGTATATATAACTTTTTTCATACTAGTAAGGAAAAAAAAAAAGGTAAAATAACCCTTACCTTGATTGTCAAAAATAAGCAACTTTTTCTCTACTTTTACCAATAAAAAATTATCGTTGTAAAACCTATAACTTGTATGTAAATTTTACTAATAAATTTTCTAACATAGCCAAATATGCTCTAAATCTAACAACTATATCTAGGTCGGCTGGAAATGGGAAAGAATGACGGTAAATCTTTTTCTTGTATTTGAGTACATTGTGTGCCTCAAGTTATCCTTCAGGGGAAACAACTGGATGCCTAACCTACAAAAATGTAGAATAAGAAAAACCAAAGAATCAATTTCTTCAGTGAGATACAGGCATGTGCCAAGGAAGTGCAACTACTAGTAATTAATATGGTAAAGAAGCCAATGGAAAATGAAATTGAGATATAGAACAGTCCCATAGCTCCCCAGGTAAAGACCATGGCATTTTTCCAACCAGTGGAAGATGATGACTCGTTGGGTTAACAAGACTTGATTATACAAACTGGTTTCATTTATATCTTTCTGCGGATAATTATTAGCTAAAACGTTTTAAACTTTTGCAAAGGAAGATCAGTCCTAGGCATGTCGAAATTATCACCGACAGTTAATGAATTTTGTTATTTCGCAACTTGCATTCAAAAAGGCTTAAAAAGAATCACGTCATGCTACAAATACCTAAAACAAGTAACAAGCCTTAGTAAACTTGACGCCAAAGAAACTATCATCAGGAGAGCATAAATAATTAAATAGTATGCAGTAGCATGATTACTTTAGTGTCTGCTTGTCTGGAAGCAACATGAGAATTCTGTAACTTCTGATCTTGGGAGGAGCAATTATGACAAAAGAAGTGGTCAAGTCGTTTGGCTTCCTCTGTACTCATGTCTATACAATTTGGATGAAACCTGAAACGATTGCAAAATTGAATATTTCAATGCAGTGTTTGAAAGTTATTTCTTGGTAGAATTAATAAATAAGATGGAAATAATAATAAAATAGTGCCAATATCAGTAATTACACGTTGAGGAGTAATAAATACCACCAGATGTAGGGTGATTCCCATCATTTTCTTAAATATACAATCAAGGTATTTTCCAATTAGATGATAATCCAGAAAATATTAAAATTTTCTCAAGCTTCCTATCAAAATAAGAGTAAAGATTAAGCAATATTTGAGAAGTTTAAACCTATAGACTCTAGCAATCCATTAGACCTCCAGCAATTCCGTTTATGAATCGTATAGCTTCCATTAATTTTAAAGTCATCTACTAATGCAAGTTTAGTGGCATCTTATTTTTTTTCTCTCGTCTCACCGAACACCATAATTGAGGACCTTGAAATAGAGGTTAACAGCTGAATTTCTTCTAAATACTGTGTTGTAGGAGATTAAATCAATAATTTCACTTGCACGAAATAGTTCACAAAAAGCCTAACAGCAAGATCATTATTTATAAATCTTCGTGGTTTCTAGTTCTTGATTATATTATGAGGCATTTGAAACAGCAATTATTGAAGGTGTGTCGTGTCGCTGTTCTAAATCTCAATAGATGAGTTCCTCAGACCCAGTGCATAGTGTAGTAAAAAAGATACTTCAAACGTCATTCAATAAGACCCTTTAAATTTAGTTGTAACATGACTTCTTTTTTGCGGAACCCAGTTATGCTGGGCCGAACTATTAGAGAGTAGATCTTCCTCAAAGGCTGAGTGACCGAATTAGCTAAACATGTACCATCCATTTGCAAAGAAAGTTTTATCCACACTACTTTGGGAAGTGAAAGGGAATTTTATCAATTAACTTACAATAAAATTATCTAGGATTTTTGTTGAGTACATAGCAAATATTTATTAGCATGTTTCTTGCAAAGAACAAGACTATGGGTGTGTTTGAGCCACATTATATTGGAAGAATGTATTCTGGGATAGTAGTAGTTGAAAAAGAAGAAAAAGTTATTGATGTGATGGAAAATATTATTTTTTTGAAGAATGTATATTTGAAAATGAATAGAAGAATGAGAATGTGTACCAAACAGGGGCTATATCTTTACAAATTTTGTGGCATAGAATGAGAAGTGTCTGAAGGACTGTTGTACATGCACAACAGCACGTCATAATCAACTAGGAGACGAGAAGAGAATCGACAGATGTAGCCAACACTAATCAGCATAAATCTTTAACAGCACTAGAGAGATATGGTGATGCAATTACTACTAATGAAATCACTGAGAGAAGACTTCAACCAGCTCTATTAATCAAAAGCAATGTAGCGACTATTAAAAAATGTAAAGAATATGGGTTTCAAATTAACTTCACGTGAAGATAGTAGAGACATGAGTACTTGCAGGAGAACATAATTCATCAATTAAGAGAGAGCTGAATAAAAAAACACCATTATTGTGGTAAACACCAATAACTTTCTTCTTTACATTAAGATTATATTAAAATTATAAATGGTGCCTTTTGGCTAGTGGCGAGTGTCAGATTCAACCAATTACCACTATTTGATGATTTAAATAGATAATTGAATAGTTGTTGCACATATAAGAAGCTAAACAGTAATTTTGTTACGTAACAAGAACTAACTTTAAACAAATTAATAAATAATACAATGATGGTCATGTCCACCAAAATTGGGACCTAAATCCCCTCTCTTCCTGAAAATAGAAAAGTGAAAGCGAAAAAGAGTACACCCACCCAGATGACATGACCGAGTATGCTCTACATCACAGATATGCTACAAGGACTTCACCTCAACCTAGCTCCTAACTTGAGTTGCTGCAATATTATGGTTAATTCATTTTAAGTGGAAGTAATAGAAGTTCGATCTAACATGAAACAAATGATAAAGCAGCATTATACATATAAAATCTGATTCATCCCAATTTGACATAATCACTAGCCTTCATAAAACTGTGAAAATTCCAAAACTGCCCCGCCATAGATATGCAGAACACCTCAGCATAGAAGCTAGGACAATCAGTGGCACGACAATGATAATTGATAAAAGTCTTTCACAAAGAAATTCTGCTGTTTTCAAATCTACTACTCACTTCATAAGCATAAACACAATATCCTTACCAACCCATAACACTGTAGTCATGTATATCAGCTAAAAAATAGAACATGAGATCCTACAAGCTTAAAGCAAATATACAAAGTTTCCCATTCATTGAGCTCCAGTAAGTTACAACTTTTTCAACATAGTATGAAAAAATTGGCAGAATAAAGTATATCACAAGATGAAACCATGTAAAATAAACTGAAACAACAATTCAGGGTTGTTGGACTCACCAGTCACTGCATTCTTCACACTGAACCATAAGATCATCGGGATTGTAAGGCATCTCACATTTACAGTACCTGCCAAATCGTGATGGACATGGGTATTTAAAAACTTGTACAACCAACAATTCTTCCAAAATTTGCAGTCCACATTCTAGTAAACAAATAAACCCATCACATATACATACCATAAATGTACAAGTAGATAATTTTAAATCAACAGTCGAACTTGAAGTCATCAAGGTCATGATCCAAGCAAAAACTGCATATTTTACTGTTTCTACTCTGTTGTGTATAACTGGAAGCTCAGAATGTGAAATTTTACGACAATGAAATACTAATTTAATTGTGGTGAAACACAAAAATCGGTAACTGTAGTTCGATAATGGCCAATGAAATCTGCCTCGTCATCTAGCCAAAATATGCTGACCCACAGTTAAAGACAAATATATCTTCAGACTACTTGAATTAGATTAAAACCAGGCCGATGAAATCTGCCTCATCATCTAGCCAAAATATGCTGACACAGTTAAAAACAAAAATATCTTCACACTAGTTGAATTAGAATAAAACCAGTCTATATATTTAAAATAAGAAAATGATTGAATTAATGGTATCAAACTTAAGTTGGTAAATGGGTAAATTGTTAATAAGAACAAGCTTGCCCAGCTATCAAAAACACAAAACCAGAAGGCATGAATTTTCTATTAAACTTTGACAGACGAACTTTAACCAGCTGTTTTAGCTTCAGTTAACAGAGCAGCACTTTTGCAATTGAGTTGTCACATAACTTCTTCTATTTTTTTGGGTTGAGTCATCACACAATAAACAGTGAAAATACAATTCACGGACAACAACAAAAATAAAAACCTAGAAATCTAATCATTTTTCAAAAAAATACAACTGAGGCAGAAATTACATAATTTGTTCAGTGAAAACAAGAAAATTTCATGGACTAAAATTGCAATTGTCCACAATATCAAAACTTTTTTTCTCTAGAGTAAATTGATGAAAAAAAAATAGAAACCAATTAACTGTTTCAACTCCGATGCATCTGTAACTCCACTAAAATCAACAATTCAGCAACCAAACTGAGTAAATTTAATCATAATAGATCATATAACCACAACTCATACACGGGGACTCTATCGGGATTGAAGGCACCAGTAGACGAATTGTACTCGAAGCGACAAAAGAAATCGTCGTTTCCAACAGCATCAAGCTTGGTGTAGGTATTGAAACTGTGGACAGTACACTTGCCCTCGATTGTGTCACCGCTCTGAAAGTCAAAATGATCGGACAAAAACAGCTCCTTGGAGCCGTGAAACTGTCGGCGGCCGCCGATCGACTCCTCCGGTCGGTAGTACCACCGTACGTGCACCCTCACGTTCGCTCCGCGACTGTCCGACTCGATCTTCTCCAATCGAGCCACGTACGACGGCTTCGACGGATCAGTCGGCCGCATCAAAACGCAATCTCCGGCTGTAAAAAAAATCAACAAAAATCAAAAGAGTAACAGTAATTAGTATGCCTTATCATGTGGTGTAAAATTTCTGGAAAAAAAATAATTAAAATAATGAATTAAAACTTACGCCGGACAGTTTTGTTGATGTGTTTAACGGTATAGGAATCTAGGGTACGGCGGGCGACCCTGGCTTTAGCCATGGACAGTCACAAGGTAAAGGGAGCTGAGGAGAGAGAGTGTACTGAAACAAGATAATTGTTCACTTTTTGATATATATTATTTTATGCGAAGAATTTAAGCAATAGCCACTTAACCTATTGGTTAAATAGCAAGTTAGTTATAACTGTTTTAGGATTAATAGCAGAAAACACCTCTATAAATATTTTCATTTGCGATATATCTTCTACCTATTGAAAATCATAGAAAATATCCTATTTGAAATGTTTTGTGTGGAAACCCCATACGTCAAATTTGCTATTAAAAATAGTAAAAATGTCAAAATTAAAAAGTAATAATTGTAATTTTAGTATCAAAACTTTTTATTCTTTTACAAATTATGCCCATTTTTTTTATATACCACCCGCAATCCTAAACCTTTAAAACTTTATTTTCCACCCACACTACTTTATCTTCTTCCCCAAAACTTTATTATTTATTTAATCATTTCCAAAATCCTCGTAAATCTTTCATCCCAAATTCATCATTTCTTCTTCTCATTCCTAACTTTAAAACCCTCCTACTCCAATAAATTGCTATTTTTTTATCTTTTTGATCACGTCGAGCATAATGATTGTTTCACAGTTTTAGTATGAATTGGAGATGAATTTTTAGTGTTTTGTGCAATGAAAGATTTTATCTTTTCTTTGTTTTGAAATTCTTATATACCATTTGATTGCTGTCATGATTATTGGGATTATAATACGGTTGTAGATTGGATTCTTTTTGTTTTATGTACTTTAGGATTTGAGTTTTTTTTCCCTTTTCAGATAAATTCAATTCTAGTTGTATGTCTGAACCTTCAATCGACAATGTTAAAATTTCTTTCTAATTTTTTCATTCACCTCACAAGTTTTTTCCCATAAATTTTGTATTCCGAACATTTTGTAGTAGGAAGAGTGTTGATTTGTATTTATGCCTACTTAGTTGCTGGATTGAGTGATATTACAATTTGTAGTTCTCCAATCCTCATAAAAATATAGCAAGAAGTTTAAAAGGTTTGGGGTGAGAAAAAGAAACGAAGAATTTGGGATGAGAAATTTATGACGGTTTTGAAAGGGATTAAATAAAATAATAAAGTTTTTGGGAAAAAGATGAAGTGGGGTGGGGAGGAAAATAAAGTTTTAAAGGTTTGAAATTGTGGTGGTGCATAAAAATTTGGGTATAATTTATAAAAGAATAAAAAGTTTAGATACTAAAATTACAATTATTACTTATTACTTTTTGCATTTTTACTGTTTTAAACGGCAAATTTGACGATATGAGAGTTTTTCGCACAAAAGTCTCAAATATGGGATTTTCTACGATTTCCAAGATGTATTGGGTATATTGCAAATAAAAAAATTTTTAGTGGGTTTTCTTCCATTAATCCATTGTTTTACTTAAGAAGAAGATGCCATTTGCACAATGATTATTGTCATTATTTCGATAATGTAAGTCTATGGTACTTCGAGGGGAAAAAAGTTCAAATTGAGAAGACAGCCCTCATGGTGAAATGACTGTCATTTGGGATGAAAATCTATCAAGTGCTTTTGCAGTTGGATTGTTGGAGCAATCGTAAATCTTGTTTCAGTAAAAGTGGGTAAAGGTTTAGAATTTTCAAAGCCCGTTGAATTTTTTAGTCAATCTTCAATTATAATTGTATGGCTCTTGTTGAATTGTCTAAACTGTCACACTACTATCTTGAAACTTCGAAAGTAGGGTACTTCAAGTTTCGAGCATTGCTCTAAGGTGGAAAATCAAATTTAGCTCTTAGTCCATGTTTGAGTCCATTTTCTAAACTCATTTTCAATCGTACATTTAATGATATTCATAATTTTTATCAATTTTCAACCACTCATTTGATCATTTTATCAAAATCTACTAAAAGTTTAATTTTCATTTAAACCAAACAGAGATTTAATTTCATAAAGTTAAATTTAGACATGTCACGTGACAATTATAAAGAATCAGACGATTTTTGTTGTTGAAAATTGATTATACAATTATAATAAAAGGTTGAGGATCAACATACTCAGTTCTAAAGATAGTGACCAACTTGCTCACATTCAAAGGTTAATGACCAACTTACTTATGTTTTTGATTGGTAACCAAGTTTCTATTTGAATAATAAGTTGAGGGATCAAATAATGCCTTATTTCACTGTTGAGGTGATACGATGGGCTTTAAATGTCTTATCCTATATAGTCAACGGTAGTGGTTGAGTTACGCCGTCTATTAAGTTGCACTACGACAACATGTTCAGCGACAAAATTTAAAAGAAAATGTCACGGATCATTTTTCCATTTGACAATTAAAAAAAAAACCAAACGGACAAACAGCGCACAACACCTGCCACCAAATCCGGCCAATTTCCCCTGTTTGAGTAGATTTATTCAAAGCTGCCCCATTTTAATCCAATTAAAATTAAAAATATAGAGCCTGTTCGAGCCACATTATAATGAGAATGAGAATGAAAAATATAGTCGTTATGGGCCCCACACAAGAGATAGAAAGTTTGAATTTTAATGTTGATGTGATGGATAACGGTCATATTTTTCATTATAATGAAGAAAAAATGTGGCTCAAA
>CAIGRQ010282836.1:2020-20534 GCA_903798375.1 Fraxinus sp. D2006-0159
ATTTTTTTTTTTTTTTTTTTATCTATTTTCATCCTTTCATTTTTGTTTGACACTTTTAATTACACATTTGATTTTGCAAATCATCATTTCTATATATTTTCATCCAATTTCTCAACAAAGAGCTGTGAGATGATGAATATACTCTAATATTTTTTTTTAAAAAAGGAAAATTAATGAAAATTATTTTTTAATTTTCAATAATTTATTTGGGACTCATTTGCACTTTTAATTTTTTATAAATTTTATTAATTATTTAATAAATTTAATTAGGACTCATTTGTACTTTTTTTAAATATTAATTTCTAATTTTTAATAATTTATTTGGGACTCGTTTGCACTTTTCTTTTAAAAAAACTAATTTCTAATTTTCTAATAATTTATTCGGAGCTCGTTTGCACTTTTTTTAAAAAAATAAAATAAATTTTATTTCTAATTTTTAATAACTTATTTGAGACTCGTTTACACTTTTTAAAAAAATTGGAACTATGATTGCAATTAATTCTTTAGCTTTTATATTTAAATATGATGATATATTTATCATTAACTCTATATTAAGAAATTGGATGAAAATTGATAGCAATGATTATTTTGCGCAATCAAATGTGTAATTAAGGGTGAAAAATATAAAAAAAATAAAAAATAAATGTAGGAACTTTTTTTACAATAATAATGAAAGGTAAGGACATTATGTGCTAATTACTCTTTGAATAATTTATTTGTAACTTATTTGCTCAATTTAAAAAAATTGGGACTATGGTTGCAATTAAATTTTTTTTCTTTTTATTTTTTTTTATTTAAAGAGAATGATGTATTCGTCATTTCACAATTTTTAATTTAGAAAATTGGTAAAAAAAAAAAAAAAAAAAAAAAAAAAAAAAAAANTGAGTAATGAAATGTGAAAATAAGGTTAAAAATACCAAAAAAATGAAAGGTGATAGCAGTGAAAAGTAGTGAAAGGTGAGGATGTTATGTGTTAATTACCCTTTTTGAAAAATACTAATTAGTGGACGACCCAACGGACACTTGGTGAATAGATGTATATGCGAAATTAAAGTTAAAAAATAATAATAAGCAACACGTCACTAATGGTTGTATCTAGATGACTAAGTTTAATTTAATTAAACACTAATTAGTCAATCAAGCAAGCATATCAATGCAATAAAATTAAATTAACACCAATATTTTATAACGAAGGAAAATCCTTTAAAGAACTCTTCACATGAATAGAAAAAACTTTCGAGCAAACCTTGTCAACTAGATCCATTAGAAAATATTTAAATTACAGTTGATCCAGACACAACTAAATCTTAGTAGACTCGACCACCCAACTTGTACATCACTAAAAAATCTCTTCGGTTATGCCTTCTACACTTTCCAGAATCTCTAGACTTCATTTCCATCCGCGTGGATCACCAAAAACGAACCTCGTTCTTCTCCAACTAGAACTCCAGCCGCCTCCCCCAACTCTAGAACTTTGAAGGTTATTTGGTAAATGATTTTATTTTTGGGGTTTGATCTTTTGGAATTATGATGCTTCGATCTTTGATTGAGTAAGAGAATAATGGAATCAATGTTTAATATTCAATAGGATGTTCTCTTCAATAAAAATAGGCTCAATACAATTTTGGGACGGACCATAACTTTCATATTTATAATATGAAATATTTGAGGTTGTTTAGAACTGTAAAAATTGTTTAAAACCGCGAACAAATTTAATTCGAATATCACCACCACTCGAGCGCTAGTCTAGTGGGCGTTGAGCGATGCCTTGACCCTCAAGAACTCCAAGCGCGGAGCGCGAGCGGTCTTTTCTTTGTAAAAACCGCTTGAGCATTTCCCACGCAGACGTCGAGCATTTTTTCAACGACTTTGTCTTTTTGAGCTAATTTTGACTCTTTTCAAAAACACTCCCAATTCAGAACAACTCGACTCTAATTACAACTCAATTACCTTTGTTTTGGACACGAAACTAGATAATACAATTTGAGCCTAACAACTTTTTATTAAATTCTTTACTTATTAACTTTTAAGCAAATTTTATAATTTTTTTTTTTAAAAATTCATAATTTATCTATCATTCAACCCTCAAGACTTTCTCCCTTCAATATTTCCTTTCTTTTTTCTTCGATGAACCCTAAAGTCATGATTAATTAACTTAACTTTTTTTTTTTGAAAAATAAGATTAATATTTCTCTCTCTTTTCATTGAGATTATTTTTTCTCTCTTCTGTATTCTCCTATCCATTTTTCCCCTTTTTCGAACTTGGAGCTATAACTAATTATAAAAAAAAAAAATTTATAAAAAGAATATTAGTATTATTCTCTCTCTTCAATGTAATTTTTTTCCCTCTTTAATATTTCCATAACCTTATTTTTTTTCTCTTCTTTCACAGTTTTCCCCCTTTTTCACAAAAAATGAAATGAATTTGTAATTAAATTCTTATCTAATGGTTGATTATTAATTAATGAATTTCAACATGTTAAAGATTAATCTTTTTTACTGTATTTTTATTTTTTTGTCGTTGTTGCATGTGTCCAGTGTGGAATTCTTTCTTTCTTTTTATCTTTATTATAGGCTTGAATGATTGTATTCGAAATTTGTTTTAATACGAATTCAATTTTTTTTCACCTTCTTTGGGTCTATAAAGTGCAGTATTTTGATGATTATACACATTTTTGAAAGAAAATTTAAAATAAAAATTTAGAATGAAAGTTTTACAAAAGTTCACAAAAGTTTGTGACAGTTTATGGAAGTCTTGGAAAATTTAGTTTTATAGAAGCTTTTGAAAGTCTTTCTTCCATAATTCTATGTATTGAAAGTCTTTCTTCCATAATTCTATGTAACTTATAAAAGCCAGCATTCTTTCATGAACTCTACAAAAAATTCTTCCCTTGAAAAAAGTCCACAAAAGTATTTAAAAGTTTGAATTGAAAACACCCAACCTAATTCCAAACTTTTATAAATTTGCAATATGACCCTTGTCTTCTTTGAAAAATAAAGAACTGTCAGGACCTAAAAAAGGGTAATAAAATATACAGAGCTTGCAACATTCTTTCTAGATAAGAAAAAATCGTGCTTGAATCATGTTGCATATTTTCAACCCGTGTCTTGTTAAAATAACTTTTTAATTCTATTAGAATTAAAAAAATCCGCCTCTAACGAACAAATTTGATTTAGTACCAATCCTATTTAAGTCAAATGACAAGAACTGTTGTTCATTTGAACCTTATATTGATCTTGTTGGGCCTATGAACACCACATATATTCACATTAGTATGATATTGTCCACTTTGAGCCTAAATCCTCATGGATTTGCTTTTGGACTTTACCCCAAAAGGCCTTATACCAATGGAGATATTTGTCCATCCTTATAAACCAATTATTCTCCCACTTCTAACCGACGTGGGATTTTGGTCGCATACCCAACAATCCTCCCCTCGAACAAAGGACCACCGAGCCTCCCCTTAAACGACTATCCATCCGCGTCCGCTCTTTACCAACCAGGATTCTCCACTCCAATGCTTTGGAGGCACACGTCTTACATAGAATACCACCTGTCTCGAGAGCTTGCTCTATCCAGGTCAATTCCTCTTTATCGTGTTGGGGTTAGGACACGTCCATGAAGTATCCAGAGCTCACCGACTGTGTAATAAAGCTCATCCACGAATCTCATCACTAGCAAACCGAAGCTCACCACATTTGTTCGACATTTCAAGGAATTCATCCACATGGCTAAGTCTGGAGTTTGGTTCTGATACCACTTGTTGGGCCTATGGACACCATATATCTCCACATTGGTATGATATTGTCCACTTTGAGCATAAACCCTCATGAATTTGCTTTTGAACTTTACCCCAAAAGACTTCATACCAATTAAAGTATTTGTCCATCCTTATAAATTCAAGATTCTCCCCACTTCTAAATAATGTGGAACTTTGATCGTATACCCAACGGACCCAATTGAAAGACCGAAGTTACAAGAAACATCATAAATTATTTTAGTTTTAGACACAGTCATAAAAAGTATAGGTCAACTACAACAAAATCTTTTAGTCCAAATTCACATTTACCAAATCAACCTCGTTCACCATGAAAACAACCAAATCCACATATTGTTCTAGCACATTCTCGTTCCTTGTTACTGGTCCCACACCAACCTTATCAACCCATCTCTCTCATTTCTGTTTCTTTCTTATTAAAATAAAAAATTGTTGACGGCAAATTATGATTATAGTCACTTTAATAAAATTCACAATTTACCTCAAATTCTTTGGACCACTCTTCACAAATTTTAATATGGGATAGGGGATGTCAATTCAGCTCGTTGATTCAAACAACCCCTAAAGAGCCCGAGGCAGTTAGGCTTAAGGCTCATTTCCACCGAGCCAGGCTTGGCCGAGCCTCATAATTTCAAGCAACGGCCCAAACTTGAGTTGGCCCAGGTGATTACCAAAATGGCCCGTATGTAAAGTGTAAACGTTTTCCCTACAGAAATTTCGTTGGCAAAAGTATATCATTACCAACGGATTATTTGTTGACAAAAGTCTTTTCATTACCAACAAATTCTCTCGGTAAAAGTTTATCAACGGATCATCTGCTGGTAAAAAAATTATTAGTGTTAACAAATAGTCAAAGAAATTCCATTGATTTTGTATTTTTCCAATAGCTTTATCCGTTGGTGAAAACATTGGCACCTACAAAAATAAATTAAATTTCACCTACTAATTTTCCGTAGGTGAAATTAGAAAGAAAACTGAATCTTATATATCAAAAAAGTGACAGAAGAATTACAAATTCTAATCTACTGAAGCTTGCCTTATATACACGTTAAACCTATACACACAAATTACATATAAAGGGAATATTCTATTTTGCATAACAGCTTTATTGCCAGCTGGCTAACAGACAGAGCAATCGTGCTTTGAATTCCACTGAGAATTGGTTATGCTGATGGTTTATTTTTAGTGTAAACTTTAACACCTCCTCTCAAGGTGGAGTGTATCTCTCACACTCCAATCTTGTTTCTTAAAAACAAGAATCTAGAGCGAGCAAGAGGTTTGGTTAACAGGTCAGCTGTCTGATCCGAAGAGGGTACATAGCTGATTTCCAATTCTCCTCTTAACACTTAGTCTCTTACAAAGTGAACATCAAGTTCGATGTGCTTTGTTCGTGCATGATAAATCGGATTTGAAGCTAGTGCACTTGCACTTAAGTTATCGCATCAGATTTTGGGAGTTGTCATCTGTGGTAGATTCAGCTCATTCAACAGGGATTGAATCCATGTGATCTCAGATGCACTGTGGGCCAGTCCTCGATATTCTGCTTCAGTGCTAGATCTTGCAACCACTTGTTGTTTCTTTGAGCACCAAGAGACTAAGTTATCTCCAAGATACACACAATAACCTACTGTGGACCTTCGATCATCTGGGCAAGATGCCCAGTCAGAATCTACAAATGAAGTTATGTTGAGGTTGTCATTTTTGTAGATTGCTAAACCATAGTTGAGCGTTCCTTTAAGGTATCTAAATATCCTTTTCAGTGCTTTCCAATGAGCATCAGTTGGCTAAGTCTATTTACTGAAAAGGCAACATCAGGCCTTGTATGTGTTAAGTATTGAAGGCCACCAATAGCACTCCTATACAGAATTGGATCCTTCATAGCCTAACCATCAGTCTTAGAGATTAGCTTCCCTGCTGCCATGGGCGTTATACTTGGTTAAAGGTTCTCATAACTGAATCTTTTTAGCAAGCTGATGGCATATCTTGTTTGAGTCAAGTATAAACCAGTTGTCTCTATGAACTTCCATTCCCAGAAATTGATTAAGGCTTCCCATATCCTTAAGAGCAAAGCACGAATTTAGATTATCAACAACCTCTTGCAGCTTTTCACTATTACTTCCTGTTAAGATTATATCATGCACGTAGATGAGGATAAATAACATGCTTCCACCATCAGTTGAGAATAATAGTGAATTGTCTGCTTTGGATTGTTTGAAGTTCCATTTAAGCAGAGTACTTTTCAGCTTCTCATGCCAAGCCCTTGGAGCTTGCTTTAGCCCATATAATGCATTCTCTAGCTTGCACACGAACTTAGGATTTTCTCTGTCAGCAAAACACTGTAGCTGATACATGTAGACCGTTTCATTTAGACCTCCATTCAAGAAAGCATTGTTAACATCTGCTTGCCTGATATGCCAGTCCTTTGAAATAGTAAGAGTTGGGATAATTTTTAGGGTTGAAGCTTTGATAACTGGACTGAAAGTCTCACCATAATCAACTCCTGGTGTTTGAAGAAATCCTTTAGCTACCAATCTCGCTTTGTGTCTTTGAACCCTTCCTTCTGAAACATGTTTCAGCCTAAACACCCATTTGTTTCCAATCACTTTCATTCCAGTTCCTCGAGGTACAAGTTTCCATGTTTGATTCTTTATTACATCATTGTATTCATCTTGCATTGCTCTCTTCCAATTGTCATTTTGCAAGGCCTCTGTAACAGTTAGTGGCTCAGAATCTGTTTGTGTCTGACTGGTGTATACCTTAGGCTTAAAAATTTCTGCCTTGCTTCTAGTGATCATATGATGAGTACCAGTTCTTCTTACATTTTGATCTTCAGCATTATGTTCATCTCCCACATTTTGAGATTCAATTTCACCTTGGTTGATATCAGGAGTTTGTTGATCAAAATTCTCTTGGGCTGGATAATCACCTTGAGGCACTAATTCATTACCACATCTGTATGGTATCTCAGTTTCACTTTGAGGAACAAGTTCACCACTGAATGAGGTTGCTGCATGTGGTGCATCAGAGTGAGTAATATCAGCTACATTCTGATGTTCTGTTTTGTTGTTGAACTCACATTTATAAGGAAGAAAACTGACTGTTGTTTGAATATTTTGTGGCTGAGAAATTTTGTTTAGAAAACCAGACTTAAAGGGAAAGGTAGACTCATCAAATACAACATGCTTGTAGATATAGACTCTGCCACTAGGACTCAAATACAACATGCCTAGAGATATAGAATTTGCCACTAGGACTTAGGCACTTAAAACATTTGTGAGAATCACCATAGCCAAGGAACACATTTCTTTGTGAGTGAAAACTAAATTTATGCCTTTGGTAAGGTTTGAGGTAAGGGTAACATGCACAACCAAACGTTTTGAGAGATTTATAATCAAAATCTTTTCCATAAAGAACTTGAAAGGGTGATTTAAGGTTGAGTACAGGGGTTGGCAGCCTGTTAATGAGAAAGGTTGCTGACTTAAAGGATTCCAACCAGTAGAAAAGAGGCATTTGTGCTTGTGCTAATAGAGTCAAACCAGTTTCAGTAATATGTCTATGCTTTCTCTCTGCCCTGCCATTTGTATTGAAGTATATGGGCATGAATGTCTGAGTTCAATCTCAGACAATGAGGCAATTTGGTTGAAGTTTCTGAACTCTCCTCCATAGTCAGATTGGAGGGCTTTTAATTCTTTTTTCAAACTTGTTTTCTACCAGATTTTTGAATTGAATAAAGGTGTTTAAGGCTTCAGATGTATGTTTCATAGGGTAAATCCATGTGAACATGCTATGGTCATCCACGAAGATGATATAGAACCTAAAGCCCGAGGTAGATTTCAGTGGTGCAGGTCCCCAGACGTCTGTGTGGATTAATTCCAAAGGATTTGAGGCATGTGATTTAGATATTTTAAAAGGTAATGCATGAGATTTTCCCATTTGACAGGATTCACAGAAAGTTGAGATTTTATTAACTTTAAAGTGTTTATTACAAGACTTTAAGACTTGGCTCAAGACGCGATTTGAAGGATGGCCTAGTCTTCTATGCCAAACTTCAATCTCAGACTCTCGTAGCTTGACACATTTTGCTGACTCTGCACAACTAGAACTCACAGCAAGACAGTTGGAATTATTTTGATTGGCTGACTTTTTGGTTGAAAAACTTGAATTAGAACCAGATAACATCAGCTGATATATCCCATCTTTAAGCACTCCCTGCAGCAGCGTCTTCCTGGTTTCCAGATCCGTTACAAGACAACAATCAGGATAAAATTCCATGAATAGGTTATTATCACTGGTAAACTGAGACACACTAATCAAGTTCTTTTTTATTTCTGGAACATAAAGTAATTTATTGAGTGCAAGGTTTCTATCATTTGATGAAGGGATAAATCATTTTCCAATATGTGTAATTCGTAAACATTTTTCATGACCAACAAATAATTTCTCCTTACCTTCAAATCTCTGAGCATTTGACAGCTTACCTTTGTCTGGTGTGACATACCAGTATCTACAAACCACGCTGAATCTTCAAAGATCTTTAGTGTGGCTACATATGCCGCAGGAGTCGAGTTGAAGTTTTGCTAGTTTTGATTAGCGGGTCTACTCCCCATAAACATGTCATCATATCTATTATAACACCAGTTTACTGTGTGATTTGTCATCCAACAGATTTGGCAAGGCCCCTTACTTTCACTTGGCCTTCCTGCTCTGCCTCTACCTCTTGTCCTTCCTCTGAAATTCATGAACCTACCACTATTGGTTCCTCTATGAAATCTGCCACCTCCTGAACTTGTTCTTTGAGTGAGTTGCACACTTAACTGTGCAACATTGAGGGAGGTGAAGTTGTTCCTGACCTGATTAAGGTATTCAAGCCTACTCTCGAAGGTCATTAACACAGATGAAAGTTCATGCCATGATATATTTTTCTCTGTTGTTAATCTGTACAACAATGGGGGTGTACTCCTCATCCAAGCCTAATAACACCTGAGTGACAAGATCACCATGATCCACTGGCTTTCCAGCAATTTGAAGCTTATCTGCCAATTGTTTGATGGTGAAGAAATATTGGTCCATAGTCATTGGTCCCTTTCTAGTTCTCTGCATCTCTCCAGTGAGGAAAACAATCCTTGATTTGTTGAGTATTCCATATCTTTCTTCAACTGCCGTCCACAGTGTGTTTGAGCTGGTGCATCCCAACTCTCATTGCTATTTCCGAAGTCATAGATGAATATAGCCAGCCCATAAGCAACTGATCAGTAGAAATCCACTTGATGTACTCAGGATTTTGAGTCATTTCAACTGCTTCTCCTCCATTGACAGTTGTTTGTGTAGCTATGAACTCCTGTGGGCATTGCTTTGTTCCAAGCAAGTAGCCTTCAAGATTATGCCCTCTAATCATTGGCATAATCATGTTCTTCCATAATAATAAATTATTCTTGTCTAGTTTTACTGCAGGAGTTTGGGTGAGATTCATTCCAAAAGGTGAAACTTGAATTATACCAGCTTGAACCGCAGAGACTGAGCTTGGAGAAGTCTGATCACTTGTATTGGCGTTGACCATTTTGAGGCTCTGATACCAAGAAAGAAAACCGAATCTTATATATCAAAAAAGTGACAGAAGAATTACAAATTCTAATCTACTGAAGCTTGCCTTGCATACACATTAAACCTATACACACAAATTACATATAAAGGGAATATTCTATTTTGCATAACAGCTTTATTGCCAGTTGGCTAACAAATTATATTTCTCCAAGGACAGAGCAACTGAATTCCACTGAGAATTGGTTATGCTGATGGTTTATTTGTAGTGTAAACTTTAACAAAATTTATCTTACTATTTGTTAAATAAAAAATCGCTAAAAATTTATAACAAACCTGCTAATTAGTAATGAATATAGAATGAAAAATATCACAACACACTGTAGTTTTAATAGATTTAAGTTGTTACATCAAAATCCCAAAAACAAATACCACATCTTTTACATATTATCATTTCGTAATCCAGAACTAAAGGAAAGTAAAATTTTGGAGTATTTAGTTCCTTGAGTATTTTTCACACTGTTTTTCACGTCTTAGTCCTTTGATTTCTTTCAACTCATTCAAGACGTACATTTAGATGGTCAATCTTTTGATTGTTCTTACACTAGCTAGCTCTGACTTAAAATTATTAACCGACAAATATAGCTACTGCTTCTTTCACATTAAACTCCTGAAGCCTAAAAGGTGCAAAAGAACAATCAGTTTCTCAAACTTAAACAATATCGAACCGAGCATTTAGATCAATCAAATTGTGAATGAGGACGTAAAAGTAATTTTTGAGATACTGATTTATATTAAATTTGGGATAAACTATTGAGTTCTTAGGGTGCTGAAATTTAGAAAAAAAAAATCGACTTACAAACAAAATATACGTATCACAGAAAAAAGTTAAATTAAGACATTATTTAATTAAGTTGCGCCTATTTTAGGATGTATCATCAATGAATCAAAAGAAATATTTAGTCAATACTAATTAGACAATTAGGGAACATCAAGAATAAAAAAATCTAAAAAGATCAGATACAGATAAAAATTTCCAAGACTTTATTGTTAAACGTATTCCAACCTAGATTTATATTTGCAGATCAAGATAGATCCTGTAATGCAGAGAGAAGGATAAACCAGTTTCTGTTTATTTGTCCAGGTATGACTCTACTGCTTAATTTATCTAAAGGGATATTCCTCTAGTACTTTGAAACAAGTTGCTTCTTTAGCATTGTTTGCTTCATGTGGTAACATAAAAAAGAACAACAAGGCAAGTAAGAGAAAAGACGAGAAAATCTCGATATTGTGAAATAAACAATGGGAAAAATCCTAGAGACATTGTATATGGATCAAAAAATACCAACTTCAAGAAAACAGAATGTACAAATCGTATATTAGAGTTAGCACTAATAATTTTGAACTCCAATGTTATGTAAAGTATAAGAGGCACTTGCCGCTGAAAATAATATATATATATATATATATACCTGCTGAAGAGAAGCTGCCTTGGCTCTGAAAGATGCATCAAGAAATTCAGCTTCTTTCTTAACTCTTCGTATCATTTCAAGGTCCGAACATGCAGCTTTTATGTGCTTCTTTCCAGAACTTGAGCTTATCACGAGTAGTGTTATCCCCCAAAAATAAAAGCTCCAAGCCAGCACTCCACGTACGACACCATGTAAGCAACGAATCCACGAGGGCAGCCCTGAATCATCAGCAGCCAGGTTGGCAGAAAGTCAATAAAGATTACTGTGGTCCGAGGCTCCTTCGGGGGCCTAAGCACTCAATATCCGATGCCCCTCCAGTCCTAATAACGAAAGCCTATCTGAAGTCCTTCTATGAAATTGACAGAGGTTAGAGGTTACTTATGCACGAGGCACCGAAACTTCGGAAGTCCCATATAGAGGCTTAACAAAGACAGCCGAAGCTCTTTACTGTCAGGGGTCCCTCGGCAAAGACTGACCCTAATGCAACCAAATCTGATGCTCCTCACTACCCTAGATCTGTAAGGATCTTTTAGATGTGATTGATAAGATAAATAGCAAAAGGTGTCAGCATGTCAGCCTACAACTAGGATGGTAAACCTTCTGCCAAAACATCAATTGCTTGGAGTGGACACTGATGTGAAGCTTCGGACACGAGGATGCTGCCACGTGGGTATTGATCCAACGACTTTCACGCCAGTTAAACTAGTATAAATAGCTTCTCTTTGTGTAGAAAAGAGGGAGGAGAGGCGAAAGAGTTTGATCTTGTAATGTCATTGTGAAGAAGATTTACATACTTTGTTCTTTACATATTTCATAAACACAAAAGCAAATACACCAAGATTACAATGCAAACACCATTTTAATACATCTATCCTTCCACATATTCTACAACGAAGAAGAGATTTATTACTGATTATCTTAGCTAGGCGATCATTAATAGCGTGGTCGCCTTCAAATTATACCGCCGGAGTCTGAACATTTTTGTCTCTTGCCGGAAAGTGCCTCCCACATTCATTCTACCCTAAATACCGATTTCATTCCGGTAGAAACGCATCGAATCCGTACTTGAGGCTGAAAATGATGTCAACCGAGGAATCCTCGGGTTGGGACAGTGTGGAGCATTGAGAAACATTTTCGAACACATATTATAATAGAAAATCTGACACTGGTGCAAAATGTTATGCCTATTTCTTCAAAATAGTTCGTTTAACCAGTTTTCGGTCCAATTCTTCTTCAAACTCTAACTCAATTGTCCTACATCAATTATATTCTAGATGGTTAATCATGCACTTCATATTTTTCTGTGTTGAATTACCGCAATTATGAAAGCAATAAATAACACTGAATTGATCACGGAGAAAACCAATTGGGTAAAAACTTCGGGCACTTTGCCGTCAGCAATCTACTATAAATGATTTATAACTTACAGGGTACAAGACTAGACGACGACACGTACTATCTAATCTTTTGACTGTAATTCCAACAACTCCCTGGATTCTGTGCTCATGCATCAACTTCGAGCTGCAATTTACAAAGCTCTATTGGATTGCGCTCTCCTGGCTCAACTCCCAGCTTTGTGAAATCGTATATCTCCTGTGAATTTACGAAGAACACCGCGTTCTTCAAAGACTAGAACTCCAATCACCTTCCCTTAATCTTCAAAAATTATGACAGATAAGAAGAAAGCATCAGTTTGGTATTTGAATTTTGGGTATGATGTTTTTCTCACCGCCAAGATCAATTCACAATGAATAATGAAGGTTGAAATCAAAAGGATGAAAGTAATATGAAAAGCTAAGTGTTTGCTCAATGATCAACCTTAGAAAATCGTTCAGAGGCGTTCAAGTATTTATATGTAGGTTAAGGAATGAATATGTTAGATAAAAAGCTTTTAAAAACGAATTAAAAATTTCTCAGATGACGCTTTCGCTTGAGAGATGGATGAGCGACAGTCAAGGGAAAAGTTATCGCTCAAGTGAAGGCGAGACGACATTCGAGCGATGAAGTTTTTGTTTCTAATGCTCGAGCCAAACCTTGACGACAGTCTAGCTAAAATTCATGCTGTTTTTCTTTCTTTCCCATTCTCGAACCCTATACCTAAAATATCACAACTTTCATTAATTGTACACTACTCCTTGACTTTTTACAACATATCAATTTTAGTCTTTTTTGTTCACAGACTTGCTAATTACATTAAATACATAACAAAATATATTGATGAAGCAAGTTTTTCAATATTGCTAGAATTATCATACCACAAGTTATAGAAGGACGATTCTGATCTCATTTGCAAAGAACTTAAAAAATATGAAACTTGTTTGAGAAAACTTAAATTTCATATTCAAATTTAGACTTAAAACATATTGAAATAACAAGGTTCAATCCAACTAATACCTAGAGGGGGGTGAATAGGTATTTATGCGGAATTAAAATTAACAAATAATAAGCAACAAGTCACTTTTAATTGTTTCTAGATGGTTAGTTAATCAATTCAAATTTTCTATGGTTTGAATGCGACATTTATATAGAAAATAATAAATAACGCAAAATATGATGACAGAGAAATCCATAACTTGATAAAAACCCCGGACCCAAGCCAGTAACAATCCATTATAAACGAATCAACTTACAGTATTGTCAGACTCTACTAATCCTAGTGTTTTCTGACCTCCTGACTATAATCACCAAAGCTCTCCTGGATTGTGTACTCATGCAGCAACTCCTGGACTTCTTAATTCATCAATCTCTTATAGATTGATGAGAACTCCTTGTTCTTCAACAACCAAAAACTCCGATCACCTTCCTTGATCTTCAGGACTCTTGACAAATGTTATGGAAGTAAGTGTTTTGGTGTTTGGTCTATGTGATGTCGATGTTTTTCACAGCAATAATGAAATCAATATGATGGTTGAACTCTAGGAATGATGTGAAATGATATGGAGGATGCAAAACCTTAGTTGTCTCAATGTTCAACCTATGTTTTTTTTTTCGAATGGTGGCATCCATATATATATATATATAGAAGAGGTTTTGGGTAGTATGGGATGGATAAAAATCTTGAAAAATACAAATTAGGTTTTTCTAGGATGCGCTATAGCTCGAGTGAGAAATTAGTGACAGGCGAACGACGGTGAATAGCTCGAGCGAAGTTAAGGAGAGAGGCGGGCAACGCAGCTTCTGTTTTTACCGCTCGAGCATCAGCGGGACGATATGCTAGCGAAAATGCAGCGACTTTTATTCATTTGTTCCATACTCGAACCATATGACTTCTAACTTACTACCGACACTTTGACTTTTAAAATCTCTTTTACAACAATAGTTTTGTCAAAACATTGCCCACAACTTTAAAACCTAACACATATGATACTTGTTTGAGAGAACTCAAATTTCCTATTCAAGTTTACAGTTAACAAAACAAACTATTATCGTGTTCAATCTCTGGATCTTCACATATAGTAAGAGATTATGCAATAAAGCATACAAAAGGAAATACTTTTTCACTAATACAATTTAATATCTAACAACAACTGGGTACCTTGTTGAATTGAATAAGGTGCATGACCTATAACTTATAGAACTTGCATTTGGAAAACTAATATTCCACCAAAAAGAAAGTCCATTCCTAAATGCTTGTATAAAAATGGTATAGATCTTTCTAGAGAGAATTCATTTACGACAAATGCATATACCTTATCAAATGAATCCAACTCTTTCTTAAGTGGTAAATAATTTCTAGATCCAATCCTGTAAACAAATCGAACATTATTTTTTATCGTCTACATCAAAACTCTTAATCTGTTATTTTTTAAAGGAGGTTGGACCTCAGGGCATTTATTCAAAAAAACCCTCACTTATGGTGGAGGAAAACCGTAGTAACAAACCATTAACCAATGAAAAAATAACAAATAAACTAAACTCCTATCAAGATTAAAAAAAAAAAAAAAAAACAACAACACAAAATAGCTTACATTTTCTTATGAAGGTACAACACCCCCATTCTATCTAAACGAATCAACCCTCAACAAAAAAAAAAAATGGCAGNTATCAACATAAACAAACATTGCAAAATGGCCTATCTTTTCTTACGAAGGTACAACACCCCCATTCTATCTAAACGAATCAACCCTCCACAAAAAAATGGCAGTTCCATACATGATAAGAACCATTTTGTATTTCACATCACACCGAACTTCGCTAACTTGTCCACAACCTAATTAGCTTCTTTATATTGATGAATAATGGGAAAATCAAACTTCTTTAAAATCTCAATTAGAACTTCCCAAAAATCCCACAAGTACCATATGGTACATTTCCTTGCCAAAATCCAAGACACCACTAGCAAGGAATTACATTCAATATCCACTTGATATAAACCCAAATCCTGACACAAGGTCAGTCCATCACTAAGCGCCCTCAATTTCGCTTCATTGTTAGAACCATATCTAAAGAAAGAGGAAAAGCCTGCAACCAATCTGCCCATATCACCCCTAACAACTCCATCACCACCAGCCATACTTAAGTTGCATAGACAACTCTCATCTACATTGAGTTTAACTCTACCAACCATAGGTTTAGTCCACTTGACAACCCAAAAAGGTCTCTCATGAGGCACCATCGGAGATATATCTAGGGTTCTGAGAAGAAATTCTTCAGATTGCGAAAGAGCTCGTACCTTGTTCAGATTGGACGACACATATTGCAACCAAAATTTTATTGAACGGAAAATATCCTCCACAGTTTCATGATCATCATCTATTCTAGCTTTACAACGTCACATCCATAATCTCCACGTCAATATAGTTGGAAGTAGCCCGTGTAAGTATCCAACATGTGATTGTTTTGATGCTCTAGCCCACCATAAATTAATTCTATCATACCAGTTTTGTTTAGACCTCCATCTTATGCCCAAATAAAAATAAAAAATAAAACTTTTTTCTCCAGACTTCATTAGCAACATCACCCATACTCAGAACATGGCGATAGTTTCTTCCATTCCCATAAGACAACAATCACAACGAGAAGCTAAGGCTATGCCCATTTGACAAACTCGATTATCAACACTTAAAGCTCCAGATAAAGCCTTCCACATTAAAACTAACATTCTTTTTGGTATTGCAGAATGCCATACCCATTTCACCCAAGAGATTTGAGGAGATCAAACTCTAATCATGTCCCATGCACTGCTAAAGGAAAAATTTCCTTGACCATTTGGTTTCCAAATAAGAACATCATCCCCTTCTCTACATTTAATCACCTTAGCCATTACACTAGCAGTTTTGTCCTCCCCAACGAGTTGCAGTAACTGATCAACATTCCAACCACTATCCAAGTAGATATCTTTGATTTTAAGAGCTAGTTGATCAATGTGTGATACATGCCTGGACAAAGGGCCATCCTCTAACCAATGAGCATACCAGAATGAGATAGAACCCTCTCTGATTTGCCATTGACTATTATTGATCACCTAGGAATGTATCCAACTATAGAGCACCAAAATCGAGAGCCAATGCAGTGTAGAGTCGAGACATCAATCAAACCATGTTTAGCTTATTTTCCCTAAAAAAATTTAGCCCATAAACAATCTAATGATAGTAATTTCCATGCAAACTTCATGTATAGTGCACGTTGGACATCTTCAAATCTTCTAACCCCAATTCCACCATCAACCACTGGTCTACAAAGTTTTTCCTAAGAACACCATTTTTTCCTAGCCCTCCCATTAACCTCACCCCAAAAGAAGGATGGGAGAATGGATTTAAGTGTTTTAAAAATATATTTTGGGACATTCAACACTGACAACAAATGGGTAGCCATACACGTAAGGACATGACGAAGTAGAACCAACCTGCCCCTTTGCGACAACAATTGCAGCTTCCAACCTGCAATTTTCATCCTAATTTTTTCCACGAGAGGCTCGAGATGGCAAGCCATCAAACGACCCTGTGCCACCCAGGTAAATAACTGGAAACTAACCTTCTTTAAGTTTTGTCTCCCTTAGTACCTCTCATTTTTTGAGCCACTGAGCAATTTTTTGAGAAAAATGTAGCAGACTTCTCTTTACTGATTTTTTTGTCCAGACCAGCTCTCATACATGAGTAAAACATTCATGAGTTCTTTGATGGACCTTTTACCTCCATTAGCAAAAATTACTAGATCATCAGCATACATCCAACCTCCTCTTTTGTCGGCAAGGCACAAAGAACCTCTCCCTCCTATTGAGTAACTGCAGACTTAATGATTTATGATAGATCTCGTAAAACTTCACTTTCCCTGCTTGTAAGAAAAGTCTCAAGATATTTTATAGCTTCTAAATGTATTTGTTGTGATTTGACATAATTGTGCTGTCTGTAAGCTTCATCTGATTCAACTTTGATTTTCTATATCTCTGCGATACTACAACATGATTAAACTTGGGATTTTTATCACCATCAGTCAACCATCTCTTTTTTGCTTGTTGAGATAGTCTCTTTTGTCATTCCTCTAATTCAATCTTAGAAATTAATTATTAGTGTTCTACATCCTACGAATATGCAGCTTGTAACATACGACATCTTAGAACCCCCTTCAGAAATCACAAGAAGCTCTCCACCACTTTGCTCATCTTCCACGACATCAACCTCCGTTGTATTAAAGGTTGCTTCCCTTTCTCAGTAGTACCAGCAGCTTTATTTCTGTTGTTCAAGGCATAGCAATCAGCTTTAATTTGCCCCTTCTTCTTATAATAATGACATATCTTCTCAACATGTCTAAACTTGGATCTGCCCCTCATATTTCTACCAAGATTTCTATCTTGTTTTCTCCCACGCACAATCAAGACTTGAGCATGATTTTCGATCCTCCAGTAATATGCTTCATCTTCTCCTTAGATAGTAAAGTATCATAACCCTCTTCCACGGTTAGAGTATTTCGACTATAGAGAATAGTATATCTAAAAGTCACATATGATAGCATTAGGGAAAACAACAGTATCAACGCCAAGTCCTCCTCGTCATACTTAACTTCCAATGTCTCTAAATCAGCCACGATTTCTTTGAACATAGTTAAGTAATCATCCAATGATGCACCTTCAGACATCCTGTGAGAATACAATCGTTGTTTCAAGCTCTTTGTCATGCAAAGTTGTTCAAACTTCAAGAACAACCCAGCGACATTTCTTTCCTTTAGAACATTCAGAAGAATTTGATTTCAACAATGTAGATGAATTTGTGATTGGACTTTTCAATCCCTACACTACTTTTTATCCTACGTCCAAGTAGTATGTATCCTATCAAAGCCAAGCAAAGCTTCCTCCAAATCTCATGTTTCTATCCAACAGCAGAATATCATATTTCATTGTCACCATGTTGAACAATCAACCGTACTTTGATACCANATGTAGATGAATTTGAGATTGGACTTTTTGATCCCTACGCCATTTTTCATCCTGCGTCCAAGTAGCATGCATCCTATCAAAGCCAAGTAAGGTTTCCTCCAAATCCATTTGTGCCAACAACGCTCACATCTTTACTTGTCATAATGTGAATCTCGTGTTTCTATACAACTACGAAATGTCATACTTCATTGTCGCCTGCGAAACAACCAACATCGCGCTCTGATACCACTTGTTATGAAACGGATTGCAAGATAATGGAAATAATGAAATAATAAAGAAGAAAATAAGAACACAAGAATTTACGTGAAAATCCAATTTGGAAAAAAACCACGGGCAGATGAGAACAATCCACT
>CAIGRQ010282855.1:565-12053 GCA_903798375.1 Fraxinus sp. D2006-0159
AGTCTGTTTGGTACGACTTAAAATCTAATTAAAATTGAAAATATGGCCGTTATTGAGTCCCACCCGTCTAATAAAAGTCAACAATAACGACTATATTTTCAATTTTAATCTGATTTTAATCTCTGCCACACACCCCCTCAATGATACTCCCATACTCTGGCTGCAAGTTCAGGGTTATTTTCACACATTCTGCAAGAAACTGCTGCTAAAGTTACATTACACAATGAACAACTTCTTTTATGAAGATTGCCTTCTTCACTTCAAAAGCAAACCGAGTACATATGGTACATGTTAGAAATGTTACTGGTTGCAGTACAGTAAAGTGTGAAAATAAAATTTATCGACTGATTGAGTCTCGTAAAAACACAATGTCCTAAAGCGAAATTGTCTATCGAAAACTGCTGCGACATCTGTGAAGAATCACCTCCAAGATATAACGATCAAATAAACCAATTGTGCAGCAATCACAAATGATTTTTTAGAACTCTCAAGTGTACTCCAAAAAATATGTAAAATTGAAAATAATATTTTTTTTTTGAATAGGAAGATACAATTTCATTTTTTATTGTAGTTTTCTATTGCCCAAATATGTGTTTATATAGGGAAAAAAAATTATGTAACTTCCTCTACCATGATCCAGTATTAGTTACAATTTTTATAGCTAGTGGTAATGGGGTTGTTAATACTGGACAGGTAAAATAGTCATATTCTACTGGTTAGTTGATCTATTAAATAATTTATTATTAGAATCAAAGCCCAATCAAAAACTTTTAATATAATGCGTGAGGTGTAACTCGAATCTTTGACCTCCCACACAAATTCCACACTTTTACCAATTGGGCACTTCGTCTTAATTAATTATTTCTTTCACATATTATATTTATTGTATAAATATGTTACAGTAAAATGTCATCTTCATTCAGGTACTAGTGACTGATCTTCGAACAAGAGAAATTCTTGATGCATCCCCACCAAGTTCCTCGAAAACTATCAGTAAATTTCGTGTAGGCTTCAACCATGACCGAGGGACATGATACCTGAAAAAAACAAAAAACAAAAAAAAATGGGTTTGAGAAAGAGACTCGCAAGCTAGGAATCTTTGGTTAGAAAAGTTCTATTTTTGACTAAAACACTAATTACACGTTTAGGAAGGTGGATTGTACGGCACCGGACAAGATCAAGAAAAGAACTCAAAAATCTTGTTCATTATGTTGTCTATTTCATCTAACCAAACATGCATTAAGAAATTTCTGTACCATCTTTGTGTCGGTTTCCCACAACCATATTGGCACTTCGCTTGTCGATATGTTCCTGCGTAGCTGCATTCACGGCATTCGCCTTTTGCATAGGCAGTCCAGTATCTTCCTATGCTCTGTCCATTGATCCACACTTGACCTTTGCCCATACTACCCAGGTCCAGTGCCAGAGGCTCGTTCCCTTGCGGTGCATTGAAGTAAGCCTGCAAAGTTACAATAAGAATTGAAGACAAAAGGTGTCGCACTAAATTTTCAGGATAAGGCCTATAGGCAGATGCAGTACAAGTGTAGAACCACTTGACCGTGAATCGAACTTCAATCCCTCTTATCATTTTGATGACAGAAATGACCAATACATGACTCCATATATTTCACCATTCAGTACTCCTATGAGTGAATTCATAAGCTTGCCAGCACTCTCATTAAGCTTAAGCTAATATTTATACCTTGTACCATGTTAGTGGCTGTTGCTTGTTTGCAGCCAAGGACCCTCGTGTCCAATCAACAGATGATTTTCCACTCGGAGAAGCCAAGTTGATGGCTTCCCCTTTGAGCCCAATCTGGAAAACATAAACACGTTCAATCCAAATTTATGAAAACTAATGCATCATTAGATGAAGAGAAGCAAGGTAAACCCCTCACCCCCTCCTCAGCTAAAAAATGAAAAAAGGAAAGAGTAGATATATTGATGAACCTGGTATGACCATTTCTGCCAGGACAAGTCCCTTGTTCCATGGTCTAGTCCTTTTAAGACAACTGGTCCCTGGATTCCCGTGCCCCACGTTTCAAAGCGATGGCCAACATTCTTCATGAACAAAATAGAAGCGATTTTTTAATTTACATGTGAATTTTGTAGCAGAAATTTAGGTACATAGTCTAATACAAAACTAGGCACTACAGATCTTTGTGAAGGCAAAAAATGATTTTCTAACAATCACGTATTTTCTTTTTGAAGTTGCATTCTTGCTAATGAAGTAATGGTGAGTACGACAAAGGCAAAGGTCAGGTAACTAACCGGCAATCCAACGGTAACACTCAGAAGTGAAATCCTGTTTACTCCAGCGTGTAAGGGGATATCTTTAGTGTAAGGAAATGTTTTGTATTCCCTAGTTCCAAATGCTGATCCTGTATTAAGTAGCATAGTACATTTTTTGTTAAGATAATTAACTAACATAATTTCTTTCCTTTACAGATTCTGAGCTTTTATTCATTTTCACCCTTCATACCTGATAATTGTCCATTAGTAAACACATGCAGAACATGGCCTGCTGATTGCACCACGAGAGTAGGATTTCGACCCTCACGTAAAAAGGATTCAGTTGGACTTATCTCAACGCTGCAAAGTTCATTTTGTATAAACTTATTCTGATTCATGAAAATGAATTTTTCAATGAACATTGCTCTGGTTAAATTTTATCCTTACCTGGTTGTGTACCACAAATAATCACTGGAATCTCTAGTGACGTTTAATTGTTCCAAAAGACCAACAACTGTGATTTTTGAATCAACCTCCGTAGCAGATATGTCTTCACTGAATGTTTCCCAAGAGAACATTTGCACATTCGTAGGCAACAGTTGAGCCTGTGGTGTTTTAGCTACAACCTTGATTGGCAGAAACCAATTAATCAGTATTAAGTATTAGTGTAAAGAAACCACTGGTCAATAACATGCCTTAATTTATATGAATCATGGGTGTCCTATAATGTGATCAATTGTTCAAGCCATGGGACTTCAAGAGATGTATTGAACAAAATCTAGTGAGAACCTTTCTTGAAAATACTTCCACTCAGAATGGTTTCTCCAAACAACTACATATTATACGTCTTTAGTCTTAGATGAAAACATGGAAGATTTCAAAATAATAAACAATATTGAGTAGTCCACGAAACAAGATACCAGAAGACGTCCCTCAAAAACACAAATATAAGAAAGAAATATCAGCAAAATTATGTACAAATCTCTTCTAGTCAGCAAAACATAATCTGCCTAATCCAAGCATGATCAAAACAACTTACCGTGGCAGTATTAAAAATGACATTTTTGCAATCAGGAAGAATGCTAATTGACCAAGGTGGCAGCTCATAGTGCATGTTATTAAATTTCACCCTTGCAGATTTATCCCAGTGGAAATTTGAGAGAAAAGCTGCACACTGTCCTGACTTGGAAGAAAAAACATGTGCCTGGAAATGGAAGCATTGAGCCATTACATTTACATGTAAGAAAAAGCAGAAGATAATTACAACACTAGAAGCTTCAATGACGTATGCATAAAATCTCAAGTGTCAAGTAGAGTTGTAGTCCTCCCATCTCTCCTTCCAAGAAGGAAAATGTGGTTCATATTAAGGTCAATAGATGCTTATGTAGGACAGTATGGATCCCACTATACACTCCACTTATATTATAGGGGTTCTTTGGGAATTATATTTCTGTATTAGGTATCTTACTCTATATAAACAATTCTAGGGGGAGCCATTTTTCATAGATAACATAAGAGAGGTGCGAGAAAATCCTTGTAATTTCCTTTATTATAGTGAAATTTTGGAGTGACTACTTGATGTAGCTCTGTGAACAACTATAATAATATATGTTACTTTGCGTTTTCGTGTTTCCTGTTTCCTGTTTTGATTATTATGGCTTTCGGAATTTGACATTAGGTCATCAATCCATAACAACTTATTCAACAATGAACCTGTTCATAGTTTCCCAAGGCCGTGACAGTAGGATCAGCAGAAACCAAAGCTGGTTCGCATAACTTTATCGCCCTATGAAGCCCCTTCAAATGGTCATATTTTGGCTGCCTAACCAAGCCTACTCAAATGAATAGTGAACTAAATTAGTCAGCATATCAAATTGTAACCAAACCTTTCTTCCCAGATCTCAGGATCAAAAGTCAATGCTCCATTTTCTTACCATATTCATCAATAGGAGCATCATAGTCATAGCTGGTAGTAATGAAAGGACCTCCCGAAGTTCGTCCAAAGTTGGTTCCTCCATGATACTGATAGGACATCGAGAACAAGTTCAATATGTAGTGAACTGGTTATAATATGGCGTAAAGATGATCCATGATACTTCAAATAGTAAACAACAAAGAATGGTTAAAATTTAATTTAGCCCCTGTTCAGTAATATATTAAATCTGATTTTAATCCCAAATCAAAGTCGAGAATTAATTTTAACCATCATTTCATGAAATCCACAACTTTTCAAACACACATTTAATCAACTTTTATCAAAATCTACTAAAAATCTAATTTTAATCTACACGAGAGGTGATTGGAACTTTCAGAAGATTGCATGCTAATGAAGTACAGCAAGAATCTTTTAGCGAACTCATAGATCTCCTAACCAAATAATATTTTTCGAAGTCTATGAAATAAAATTGCATACCAGTTCCCTATTGTAAAACATGGTGAAAAAAAATAAATAGATAAATTGGAGGAACTGTGTCAACCATGTAGTAGTTCACAAAAGAGCCTCCTTTCTGAATGAATCGGACAACTGCAAAGGCCAAATCTTCTACTGGACGATGATGAATTGGACTCCCAAAATCTTCAAACCTTGAGAAAGAAAGAAGTTTAGCAGCATTTCATTACAAGGAGCAAGATTTAGGAGACATCGTGTGCATATTTGGAATTTAGTATTGGATTGTACTAGACAGTACAACAGACAAAGATTTAACCATTTTCTTTCATATTAATACTGTCGAGTTACTCCAGTACTATTTAATCCACCTTGCCACATATGCCATTGATATTTAACGTACCATCCGGTCCAAGCCTCAGTCCATAGTGTGGGCTTATAAGGTTTGTTTGGAGAAAAATAATCACAATAAAAGCCATTGCAAGCATTTATCTGACAAGAAAATTAAGGGCAATCAGTTCGAATACAATATCCAACCCTGTATAAGTGGATAAAAATCTGTTGAAATGAGTTCAGTCAGAATACAGAATTTTGAATAATCTTCTGAATACATAAACTTCCAATGAAAGTTATTCTTAAAGAAATTTCAGAAGGGTTGTAAATTTCCAAGAAATTAAGAGGATAGAAAAAGATTTTATGATCGATTCAAGCAAATATCGGCACAAAAGATACTGTAATTGGAAGCAAAAAACAGGTATAAAATATATTACCACTGGATCTGGTGCATCATCTTCCTTGCACATAACCCACGGAACCCCGGTGCCTAATTCAATGGCCATCTTAGCAGCCCAAGTCATATATGCACTACCCGCAGCACCAAAATCCCTGCTTACTAATCCGTACTCATTTTCAATCTACACAGTTATAACAAGATACAAGAGAATATAGGCAATTCAGATTAACAAAACATTGATCAAATCTGTTAAAGATATAGGATATCCCCATATTTTCTCATTACAAATATAGCAAATATGGGACCCCAAAATATTGTCTTCGTCAGAAGCTATTATGCAAGTATAAGTACGTATAAAGAAAAGGAAAAAAACGTACCTGAGATAGAATGATAGGACCACCTTGACACTGAAACAATCTTTCCTCCTTCATCATTTGGACAATTTTCTGGGTAAAACTCTGCATTGCTTTCTACAAACACCCCACCAAAAACCACTTAAACCGTCAAAATTTAAGTCATTTACTGGAAAGTGTCCAAATTTGACTTTTTAAAAGGAATTTCACAAATTATCAAAATGTGTTAACACAAACAGAGAAATGGACCTTGAAAGGTTCATTATCAGTTCTGAAGCTAATGCCAGGAACATACTTCAACCAAACCGGAAACCCACTGAAACCCAAGAAATTAAACATTGAATAAGAAATTAGAATCAAATAATGGAACAAATCTCAGCACATTTTTTTTAGAAATTTAACTACCCAAAGTTCCATTCTGCACAAACATAAGGCCCAATGCGAAGATGAAGGTACAATCCTGCTTTCTGAACCAACTTTATAAACCGAACCAAATCATATCTTCCCTCGAAATTGTACTAACAACCCATAAAATTAAAGATATTAATAGACAATTTAATTAAACAAAACACAAAAACTATGAAATAATGCAAGAAAACAGAGAAAAACAAACAAACAAACAAAACAAGAGCACGGTACATTGCCAGGAGACGGTTCATGAAGGTTCCAAAAAACATATGTGTCTATAACATCCAATCCTCCTCCTTTAGCCTTCTGTATAAGCCCCTCCCACATCTGCATTATACATACTTTTCTTTCATCAACAAACAAAATGTCAAAGAAAAGCAAAAAAAAAAAAACGTTCAAAAACAATAGAGATTTTTGTACATCAGGAGTGCTTCTTGGATAATGAATGGAGCCAGATAAAAGAATTCTCCTTTGGCCATTAATAATAAGAGATTTCTTGTCATAAGTAACACTGCAATGTGTGAACTGTACAGCTGAAATCAACAATGCACAGAGCAAGAACCATTTGGAAGCTGAGAGAGCTTCCATATTTTTTAAATTAAAGAGAGAAAAAGAGGGATTTTCTTCTTTTGAATGGAAATAAATGCCTAACAGAGAGAATTTTGAAGAACTAAAAGGGATTTTGATACCACATTTCAGATCCTGACAAATGCTCAGAGACTAAGGAATTTGAGCATCAGTTAAATAATGAAATAATTGTGTGTACACTTGTATTAATGAAGGTGGCTCCTCTCTTTATTTTTCTTTTTTTGGTCCCATATTACTTTTTACTGTTTCTCTGTCCCTTTACTTCCATTGAATGCAATCTTGAAGAGACGATCTTGGTCTCTTTACACTTCACTTTTTGGTCTTTCTTTCTTATTTTTTTTCTCTTGTATAATGTTTAGTCGTGTTTAAAAATCGTTTTTAACGATTTTCTTTTTCATATGGTGTATACAGGAAAGTTGTATCTAGAGTGTAGCCATATTACGATGTCAATGGTTTTAGAGTGAACGTAACATATATAAAAGAAAAGAGTGAAGTTGAAGCATAATCATTACATTTGTTAAAAGTATACAACCGGACTGCACCATTCTTTCAAGTATTGGAGAAGTTAGAGATTTTGGTATTTTCTTGAATTTGAATGATGCATTTTGGATGAGTATACATTTAGAGCATGTTTGGTAACAATTAAAATTCAATTAAAATTGAAAATATGACCGTTATCGGGTCCCACCCGTATAATAAAAGTCAACAATAACGGCTAGTTTTTCAATTTTAATCCGATTTTAATCTCTACCAAACAAATGAAATAATTGTGTGTACACTTGCATTAATGAAGGTGGCTCCTCTCTTTATTTTTCTTTTTTTGGTCCCATATTACTTTTTACTGTTTCTATGTCCCTTTACTTCCATTGAATGCAATCTTGAAGAGACGATCTTGGTCTCTTTACACTTCATTTTTTGGTCTTTCTTTCTTATTTTTTTTTCTCTTGTATAATGTTTAGTCGTGTTTAAAAATCGTTTTTAACGATTTTCTTTTTCATATGGTATATACAGGAAAGTTGTATCTAGAGTGTAGCCATAATATTACCGATATGAATGGTTTTAGAGTGAACGTAACATATAAAAGAAAAGAGTAAAGTTGAAGCATAATCATTACATTTGTTAAAGTATACAACCGGACTGCACCATTCTTTCAAGTGTTGGAGAAGTTAGAGATTTTGGTATTTTCTTGAATTTGAATTATGCATTTTGGATGAGTATACATTTAAAATGAGGGCTTTGAGTGGTAGATAAGTAGATACTATTTATGAGTTCATTAGAGTGTGTGGTTGAAAATTAAAGTTTAATCATTCATAAATTGATTTATAGAGTTTGCCAAACGGATGCTAGATTAGTTATGACTTATGGCATAATTTTAGTAAGAGTTTTAATTTTTTGCATTATGCAGATGGAATAGTAGGTAAAAAGGTCATTGATTTGGTAATTGANTTAAAATGAGGGCTTTGAGTGGTAGATAAGTAGATACTATTTATGAGTTCATTAGAGTGTGTGGTTGAAAATTAAAGTTTAATCATTCATAAATTGATTTATAGAGTTTGCCAAACGGATGCTAGATTAGTTATGACTTATGGCATAATTTTAGTAAGAGTTTTAATTTTTTGCATTATGCAGATGGAATAGTAGGTAAAAAGGTCATTGATTTGGTAATTGAAAGGGGTCGTTTATTTGAGTTGGTAGCTAGTTTACATCATGCGATTTCAAGACGTATGATATCTCAAACAGCTGTTTTTAGTAAGTTATTGTGTATACTCATCGGTCTTTTTCTAATGCCGAGTTACACCTTAAGTCATTAGCATTTCAAGACAAGCATCGTGGTTGAAAGAATGGATATGATTCACAATATAAATGACAATTAATTTAGTTGGTGGAAAGGTTAGCAGTGTAACAGTTGAAGACTTGGACCATATGATTATCAACTACATCTTTTAAGTTGTAACAGCTATATCAAAATGATGCAAAATTCGAATTCAACTTGAATTGAAAGAAACATTATTAATCAATTTAAGGATTGTATCTGTCACGGCGGCAACAAAATATCATAACTTCTATTATTTTAATCGCCATTTAATTAGCTGTAATGCACATCTACTTTAAAGGACAGGTCATAACAAATATCAATGGAGGTATTTTCAATATTTTCTAGTTAGACAAAATGAAACACAATAGTCTAAACAAGACTTTTTTATTGTTAATTTCATTCCAAAACCCTTCGGAGGTGATCGAGCTGGTGGAGCGGGTGAACGTGGAGACCGAAGGTCACGAGTTCGAATCTTCTGCTAACACTTCCTCAGTCAAGCCCGTTGTCCGGTACGGTTTGTCTCTCATATGTGGTTTGCGCGCTACTGCACATAGAGCAATGTTTACTCAGTCAACACTCACGGGTAGCGGCTACGAGTTCCTGCGTAAAAAATAAATAAATAAATCATCCCAATATTTGAATAGAAGTGACGACAATTCGTCACGTATACAAATGCAATTTTCACCCAGCAGGACGGTGCTTGTATTTATTTTTTTTTCTTCACTTCAAATTCAAAAAATAAAATAAAATAAATCTTCTTACTTAAACTGTTATATGCGTCTGAGTTCTTAATTGTGAGCTTCATGTTACGCCTATCACTTGGACAGATAGACGATCAATACGTAACGACAACGAACAAGAAAATTTACTTTCTTACAATTACGAGGTTCATTCAAATATGAAATTAGTAGATTTTACGGTTGTCCGAGATTTGGTTTGTAATGATTTACATCTCGAGTTATAATTTTACATTTAACCTGAATGCATTGTGGATCCCATCTACTTCCTTTACGACCTGTCCCGTCAAACTATTGCTCTCTTGGCCATAATTTGCCACCTATAGAATTTATCAATTCATTGGATCATTAGTCTTAAACAGCTCACTCTTGACAAAAAATACGAAATGAATGACTAAAAGCCATATCTTGTAAATAATAATTGAGGTTGTTAAAATACTTTTGAAAATGTTGTAAATAAAGTGAAAAAAGAAGGATGCAATACGACATAGGATGCTCCCCACGTCTGTCGTTTTATGCCCTTGATATTTTTGTTAGAACGTGGGTTGGGTTGTATTTAACGAATATCCCGTTCCCATGTGATTCTCAAGTCTCTTATTGCTTCTTGTGATTTGTCCCATTAGTGCAGTGGAATGTCGGTCCCGTGACCCAAATCTAATGCATTTGTGTGGCTCCCTTCACTTATTTTTGTTCCAACAAAATACCGTCGCTCACTACTTATCGGTTCATAAAAATTAAAACATTATAATTGAACAAAATGTTTAATAGGTTCGAGTAAAGTTTACTTCGATTGAATACAAAAGCATTAATCAATAAAGTTAAGTCAAGATCGCCCAAAATTAGCCAACTACGAGCCCAGTCTAGTTACAATCCAAGCTATTTCCTGGCTGACCTAGCGGTTTTGAGTTGGCCTGCATGTCATGACACTTCTAAGTCTATAATTGGTTCATATCTATCGATCGTTCATAAATATTTTAATCACTTTTATCTACACATTGCAATGAATTCACAACTACTACACATTTGTCTACCGCTAATTTATATATATTTATAATTTAAAGTGTTTTTAAACACTTCCCAAACATCTATTAAGCTCGAACAATCAAATTAAGTTCATCTAAATAGCTCAAATCAACAATTTCATTCTAAGATTTGTATGTTCAGAACAAGTCACCATCTTGTGTGACATTTTAAAAGATAAATCTCATCTTGGTCATAAATAAAACCCTACTGCATGTTGGACAGAGTTTGTAATTGTTTCTAAGCTGATCAAACTCTATTTTTGTTCACACATTCGGTAGAATATACAATGTTTACCTATTTTTTATATAACTCATTGTTTGAGGTCCGCTACTTATTAGCTTAGACAAACAAGCTAGTTTACAATTGAAGAATCAAGACCGAACCAAGTGCTATGAGGGAAAGGTGTAGGAAAAGAACATTTGATGGTGTTGGAAGGAACGAATTTGGGACGTGGACCGACATGAATTGAAAGACCAAGCCAAACGCTCGAGGAAAAATCGTCAAGTTGGTTGAAAAGGCATATTTACCCACGAAAACAACCTTAGCATTTTCATACGAAGGAGAAAACAGATTGTTCCAATCATCCATTATTAATGAAAAGCAATCGATATGATTCTTTCTTGTCAAGAAAGCGACAACGAAACACTATCATATGGCTTCATCCATTTTGATTTAAATATGATAATTTTGCCTTCTCATTTCTTAATATATATCCATCCACCTCTATTATTTGGATAAGCAATTAAATAAATAAGAGAAAAGGGATAAGCTTTTGGCTATGGCAACCATCGTAGAGGTCAGAGAAGGGCCTACGATGATGGTGGCAATGCAAGCCCACAAATGTTTGGTGCACATATTAAATACAGTCTAATCCTATCAAATACTCTTCGATCCTCTATTATGGAACCATAGATATTTTGACAATGTTTACATTAAATCGATCAAAAATTTCTAATAAATTTGAAAAATCAGTCACATTCCAGAAAGGGAAAAAGATTTGAATGATTTATGCTATTTACCTAATTTTTTATAATAACTAAATAGAATTTCAATCAATCCATTAGTTATGTTATTTATTCGGTGGCAATCTCTGATTTTTGTTCTTTTTCGGAATGTGTTCGATTTTTCAAATTCCAAGGTTAAGGGCAATTTGAATTAACTTTTTTGAGAAACGATTTTGTGAAAGTAATTTATAAAAGGGAAAAATACATA
>CAIGRQ010282908.1:0-12433 GCA_903798375.1 Fraxinus sp. D2006-0159
ACCTACCTATATATACCAAAACACATCTGTATGAAAATTGAGAAGGTTGACCATTGAGAGAAAAATACCAGAGAGATTCCTCCATGTTTTTATCCTTCAACCTTCGTCCGGTTTGATTGTTTTGGTGAGAAAAATATCGTTCTTATAATCCAAATACCAAACTGCATTTCCTCTACATCTGGTCACAGTTCTGAAGATCGAGTGAAGTTGACTGTAGTTCCATTTTGTGAAGAACAAGGTGTTATTTGTTGATCCACGTAAGAAAGATGATTCTACATAGTGCTGTAGGGTAGCATATTCCATGGAAAGCTTTGGCAACATCATCTAAGGATTGGTGTAAGAGAGCACGGGATTCAGGAAGAGCTGTAAAGAGTGCAGTCAAGAGATCAGATAGTACGGATAGTCTAGTTTGATAGACTGTAAGTTATTTAAATCGTTTATAGTGGGTTGCCTTGCAAAGCGCCCAAAGTTCTTCCCAATTGGGCTTCTCCATGATCATCCTGGTGTTGATTTACTTCTTTCGTTATTGTTTATTGATTGATCATATAAACTACGGTATTCAAACTTATGATTAAAATGACTTGCATGTTTAATCATCTAGAAAATAATTAAAAAGTGACTTGTTGCAATTTGATTCGTAAAATATTATAATTCCACATTATACACCTATTCATCATTATCTAGGTGTTGTTAGGATCGAACTTCATGTTTTTCACAAATCTCTCTAATTGTTGGATCCATTATGTTGAGAATCCACAAAATGTGTGACCTGTTAAACATATCTTAGCTTAGGGACGCGGAAATTAGTCAATCCCGATGTCTCTTTGAATAATCTAAGCCCTCGTTTGGTGGCCTTGGGATTTTAAAGACATAGTTTTGAATAGTATTTTTTGAAAAATATATGATTTAAAGGTAGAAAAAAAGTTTTGAGTTTACGTGTAAAATATTTTATTGTGTCAATGTGCGGTTAAAAATTAGTATGATAAATAAATTAAAGTAAAGAGAATCAAACAGGGGTTAAGCATTAAATTTTATTTTCTTTGTAATTGGTTACAAGTATAAATAAAGAAATTAAAAATTTCTCCTTATCATTCGAGAATTGATAGGTACTTTATGTTGAGCAACCTAAGCTTTGTCTTCTTAATTCTTTCATAGAATATCAAAAGTCACAACCATAATTTTATTCATGTATATTTTCTCCTCAAACACAACGTCAAGATCTAAGAGAGACGATCAAATTCTTAAAATGAAATGTTGTAAAGTAAATACCTGATAAATGTATTCTTCCCTCCAAATATTCATTCAAAACCCATAAAAGAGAGCTCAAGCCCATTAGAAACAAAAGAAATATATATATAAGCTATCAAGTACACGTGAACGTCCAAGACTAACGCGGCAAGATTAAGCCAAACAGAATCCTACGGCTGAATAAATCCGCGTGCGGCGCAAGCGAAAAGCGCACCTACTCTATATAAATATCATCCCTCGGCGCTTCAATTCTCCTGGCGTTCTAATATCACGAATCGTTTCTCTCTCTTGCGATGGTAAATCTTCCATAATCACTCAAATTTTAACTATACATATTGAATTTCTGCAAGTTTTTTCACACATTGATCTCAATTATCTATGTACGTACTTGCATGTTTGTGTGTAGGCACTTCCGTATCAACCGCAAGTGGATTACCCAAACTTCAAGCTTGTCATCGTGGGCGATGGCGGTACAGGTGATTTTACTAAGTTTCCTGATATTTTCACTTAACTGTCAAATTTTATACCGTGCTTTTATTTTCGGAAGATTAATTCCATGTAATTGAGAGCTGAAATGTGTATTGTGTTGATTATTTTGTTGTTTAATGATGTTAGGGAAAACGACGTTTGTTAAACGCCATCTTACTGGAGAATTCGAGAAGAAATATGAGCGTAAGTGCCGGTTCTATTTCGGTGTATGAGCGTAATAATGTTATTGTTTAGGAATCAATGTATTTCTTCATGTACATACAATTGGATATGTGTATATATTTTCGTGTGTGAATATTTTTTTCGTATTTATACATATGTCTTAGTCGGAATGATGAGGTTAGATATACTTCATTGATCCCTATATACACGTATATGTGCATATATCTTGGTGTTTTCCTATTTCTTGTTAATCCTAATGAATCTCTCTACCTCATTGTGCATCAGAGTAAGTATGTAATATCTTGTGCCTATTTATGAGTACGCAGATGATGTAGTGATTGTCTATTATGCTTCTATTTTGGATTACAGCTACAATTGGTGTAGAGGTACATCCATTGGACTTCTTCACAAACTGCGGCAAAATAAGGTTCTATTGTTGGGATACTGCTGGGCAAGAGAAATTTGGAGGACTTCGAGATGGTTACTAGTAAGTTTATATTTCATTGGATAGTCATTATTACTAGTCCTACTTTGTGAATGCTGCTAGAGAAATTATTTAGTGCTCTTCTATCATTATTGTCGTGTATAATATATTATGATTATGATGAATATAAAAAGGAAAGACAATAATATAATTTTTTTTTACCAAGCAATTTAGGAATCTTTGCATCTATTTATGTTTCTCTTGGCAAACATTTTTGATTTAAGTAGTTTTGGGTAATTTATATCAGCTACAATGCTCATTTGTTTATGACATACGTCATTTACAGGAATAAGCTCATATCATATTTTGTATGTAATATAAATTTACAGGCAATAGGAATCAACGTTTAACTGTTTAAGTACATGTACTTAGTTATTTTATCCAAGTTAATATATATATTATGAATTGCTAAAAATGAGCAGATTTTGTGAAAAACTCTCTTGGAACAGAGTCCTCCATAATAGATTGGAATTACTTTTCAATTTCTGGACGGCACATATTGTACATTGCCGTGGTTAAAGTTTGCAAAACATTCCTCTGATTGATGCATGTAAATGTAGATTTGTTCTTGCATTTTGACCTTTAGAAATAGCTGGAAGAACATGGTTTATGTTGGCTTTTTCAGTAATGACTGTGAACTGCCTATGCTCTTTCTACATCTTAGAATGATTTTAACACTAACATAAATCAATTTTTTTGATCTATGCAGTATTCATGGGAATTGTGCCATCATAATGTTTGATGTAACAGCGCGCCTTACCTACAAAAATGTTCCGACATGGCATAGGGATCTCTGCAGGTTCTTCCTAGAAACTCCATGTTTCCCATTATTGCTTAAAGTTGAAATATCTCGACTAAAAAATTCAGACTTAATATTCTTCTCTCAATCTCAGGGTGTGCGAGAATATTCCAATTGTATTGTGCGGAAATAAGATAGATGTCAAGAACAGGCAGGTGAAAGCGAAGCAGGTTACATTTCACCGAAAAAAGAACCTTCAGTACTACGAGATTTCCGCAAAGAGCAACTACAACTTTGAGAAGCCATTCCTGTATCTTGCTAGAAAACTTGCAGGGTAAAATATTGACGCACAAATCCATTTCCGTTCGCTTTTGATGGTTCCTGTTTGTCAATGATTCTTGCTGTGTTTGCTGATACACATTAAATTACTCTTCAGGGATCCTAATCTTCATTTTGTCGAGTCACCTGCTCTTGCTCCCCCTGAAGTTCAAATTGATATGATAGCACAACTAAAGTAAGTGGCTTTTCTTTGAGAAGCGCATTTAGGGTGTGCTTCAGTTATATTTCGAACACAGCATCGGTTCCTTAGATTCAGATTTCATCTCGAGGATAATAATCTTAGGATGACAACACAATCGTGACAATGAATGTTTTCATCATTGCAGGCATGAAGAGGAACTAAATAATGCACTGAATCAGCCGCTTCCTGATGACGAGGACGATGATGATTTCATCGGTTAGATCGAATCAGTAAAATTTGAAGTTTCCTATTCAATTTTAGGAAACTGGGTTGCAGATGTCATCTGATTCGGTTCCAAATGTCTAGATCACACGGAATTTAGATTTCTACTTTTATTCTCTCATTCGTCTGTGATCTTGCAATTTCTTGGCTCTAAGAGCTGCAGGAAATAAATTTTTACTATGTTCCATGTAGCTTGAGAATTGCTTATTGCTTACGTATGTAAAAGATGTTCACAATGCAGCTGAGAATGGACCGCCCTTCCTTGCCATAAGGGGAGTGCCCGGGTCAAACCCGGGTACCCCCCTTCTGGCAAGGGGGATTTACCGGCTGAGAATTGACATCGGATCTTTAATATTGCTTGCCTATTTACATTTCCAAATGGAATTCCTATACACATCTAACGAGTGCAAATAAATTAGGTAACTATCCAGATTTATTTTCTTCTTTCGAGTCTTCAGATTGCTGTTCTGTACAACGTGAAGCTAATAAGGGTGCTCATGCATTGGAAAAACTTGCGCACTAGTACTGCAGAATTTTAATAGAAGATTGAGACCACACCAAAATAAATAAATCTTCATTCAAAAGTATTCCAAATGGTGCAACATACAGCACATCAAGATTGTATATAGAGAAACAAACCCTCAATTGTTAAAAAGGGTAAAGACACGAGGGCAGTGAATAAAAACATATATTTTGTATCCAAGTAGTATTTATTGCTCCAAAAACATACTTAATAGTACTGATTAACATAGGCTATGGAACGGTGCAATAAATTCAAAGTGAAACCTAAAATTAAATTCCTACGTTTATTAACTACTGGTGCTTGAACATCTTGATGAAACTCTTCGAGGTTCAGTTGACCACATCAAGGACCAACTTCCGGGACTTGAAAACTGACCATTTCAAGCGTCTATAGTAGGCTGCTTGGAGAAGTGCGAGAGACAATACAAATATCCATTTGAAGCCCATCTGTCAGCATTTCGATGGAAAAAAGGTTAAACCAAAATAAGGATTCGAACAAGACGATCTGTAAATTTGGAATCAGATATCTCAACCGATTTGCCTTTATTAATTGTTAAGAATGTGAATGACCTTTAACCATTTCAAAGGGTGAATAAAAAGCAAACCTGTGAGACAATTAGCAATATAATTTTTAAATAAAATAAAGACAGAAAAAATGTGAAAAATAGTAAGGCCAACATTAGTGGTTCTAAAACTGCAAGGTTAATGATTTCAGAAGATAAATGATGTTTAGGGACAGTGTTCTGTTTAGAGTTCATTGATATGCTGCAAATGAAGAGAGAGAACAGCACTCAAATGCAGTAAAAGAAAACCAAAAAACTGGATTCAAAATTTCTACAGAGTAAGAGCAGAGAGATACAGAGAGGGAGAAAGAGGACGTACCAGCTTTCGCTCTTCCATTTCTGGTTCAGCAGCCCATGACAAAAATGATACAACATCTTTTCCCATCTGCACAATGAAGAAGCAACACAACATGATTTCCAGATTTAAAAGGATATTATGGATAATTATGCAACTCAAAGGCTAAGGAAGTCACCTGTGCCTCTGTCGCAGGGGTACCATCTTCATATTCGACAGCACCGTCGTTAAGCATTTTAGGCATAGCAATAGCTCCACCAGGGAAATAAGGATTATAGTGTAGCCCTTCTCGAATCTATGTAGTTATTAAAAATGTCAGGACACAATTCACCACGGCAGAACGGAAACATCAATGATCTATATTCAGTTGTAACCTAAATACCGTAGATCGCACCAGAATGGGAGCAATGAAGCCAGCGTGAAAAAAAAGAAATATTTAAAGAAGGACTACATTATATGAACTCATGAATGAAGGCTTGTGTACCTATGTCAGTCACCCCAGACTCAGACAACCTTATGAGAGTTATGACATATGGATCCTTTCATCTTATGCATATAAGAATCCACATTTTAACGTACTTGGAGACGTACCCAACCCTGACTTTACATTCAATAAAGAACTTCTTACCACACCTATTCAAGAGCTTCTATGAGCGAGAGAAGGAGCAGGTGCACGACAGCATCAGACAACTCTAAAAATTTTGTTACTCGTGCTACTCCCATTTAGAATGATGTCAGGATCAAAATAGGTGCAATCAATTTAAAATTGTACTCTACATCAATGTAACAAAATTTATAAAACCCCTATTTGGTTTAGCCAAAAAAGTTGATAAAAATTTAAGTCAGAGTCATTAATTAATTTTAACTGTACATTTCATGGAACTACAACTTTTATCATCTTTTGAACCACACATTTCATCAAATTTTATCAAAATCTACTAAAAATCTGATTTTAATCCCCACCAAACAGAGGCTTGATAGAGTGGAGTGAAATATGAGAACCTATGTACTTGACCCAAATAAGTATGGGATTACAAGGCTCTGAATTTTTCATCACATCAGTAACTTTTCCTTCTTTTTCAACCACATATTTTTCATCACATCAACCAAAAAAATACATTCTTTTGAAAATAATGTGCACCAAATGGGGGCTTATTTGTTTTTCCAAACAGACAGTTTAGAAGCAGAAATTACCATCACGCCAGCAGGAGGATCACGGTACCCAGTTAGAAGAGCAAACACGTAATTCTGACCATTATGGCGGGCCTGAGAGGAAAAATAATTAGCAACAGAGGTATAAAGGTTTCTCAAAATTTCATTGAATCTAGAAAGAGCAACAGAACACCTTAGTGATAAGACTTAGATCAGGGGGATAGGCCCCTCCATTGGCAAACCTTGCAGCTTGTTCATTAGGATAAGGCTCGGGAAAACGATCACTCAGTTTCCCAGGGCGAGTGAACATCTCACCCTCATCATTTGGACCATCAACCACTTCAATCTCTGCTGCCATAGCTTTAGTTTCTTCCTCAGTGTAAGCCACACCAACTAGGTCGCGATAAGAAATAAGAGACATTGAGTGGCATGATGCACAAACTTGCTGGTAAACCTGGTGACCCCGACGAATCCTGCACACACAAACAGTGATTATGTTTCCAAATTCAATCAGGTAGATTAGATTTAGACCTTGTGTAACAGTTCCCCAAACAGTTGAAGAATACTAGTGCACAAATCATTTGCTTACGAAGCATGATCATATGAACTGAGAATCCCTTCGTGGGGCCATGGATAGTTGGGACACTCTAACCCATGCTCGGCCTCATCAGAATAAGCTACTGTTGCACAACTCAGGAGACCCGAAGCTCCAGCACCAAGAAGTGCAAATACTTTTAAGGACTTCATGCCAGTAGACCCACTACTTCCATCTTGACCATGCTTTGAAAGAAGTGCTGGCAAGAGTGGAGCTGCCTGGAAATCATACATACACGTCAGTAAAAGAAGTGGAACTTGCACTAGATAATTTCTGTAAGAGATCACGCTTCATGCAAAAGAAAACAATGTCGTAAGAAATTCGGACGATAAAGTTACAAGCAAAGTAGGGCACAGAATTGAGCACTGGAAGACTACTAAATGGTTCTGAATCACGTGTCACAAAATGTACAAGCTTTGTCATCCAAGTGAAAATGTGAAGTGTCCCCATTATAGTAATTGTTGTAAGTCAATTGTGCTCAATTAATGAAGAGGGTTAGAATTTCCTTAAACCTGTAAATTCTGCATGATATTGCATTAAATGGCCAAGAAAATAATTCATATGGAGTAAACAGATCTATTAACACGAGTTAAAATCAATCAATGGGATGTCAAACATTAGAATTATGAGAAATAAGTTAAGCCTCCAGCCATTATAGCATGTAAGCAAAGTGCCTTATATAACAATGACAAAGAAATTTGAAAGATGAAGTTTTAGTTCTTGAATCATATACAGGATCATTTATTGCACCATTTGACCCTAAATCAAATGGGGATCCACCTTTATGTAGAAAAGAACTCCCAATTTCCACAGGACCTCTCTGGAAGAATGATGATGACTTTAGCAGTAACCAGTAAGACATCCAAATATGATAGTCTATGTGTAAATTGATAACATAAACCATAAACATCTATATAAGAGTCCAAACATTCAAGTATTTCGGTAACCTTTTCAATTATTAATATGTCAGATTTTGAATAGTGCCACACCATTTCTCTTTCATTAAATTAGCTCATTAGAATATGTAATCACCGCTATGAAAAATAATCCATTCAAATAGTAGGTGCCATATATTATTAGTATATTTTAATTTGGATAATCTTCAAACTGAAAACTAGTGATGCAAGGCTTGAGCAACATTGGTGTATCTAACACGTGCATTGTGATCATTTAGCCCATCAATTAGGCATCTTATTGAAAAAGTAATTAGTAGCATCTTTGCAGGAGCGACCATTCTGTTTCTGTCACGGAAGATTTTTTAAAAACGAACAAGGACAATTGTGCTTTGGCTGTTTATACTTTATAATTGATATACTTTTGCACTTTCAATAAAAAAATTGTAATTTCACAATCTCAAAAAGAAAAAATATAAACAAAGTAATGCATGTTACATCTTTGTCCTCCTGGGTCTTGCTGTAATGACCACGGACTTTCCCCAACAAGCTTTTTCGCTCAGGGGCTATTCCGTGCACCATCTATTTAAAGTTGGGCCACAGCGTGGATTTCTTTTGCATCCCCATCCCCATCCCTTTCACTTGAGGAAACTAGGGTGTTCAACTGTTTGTCTTTCCTTTTTGCTGCATTTTATTAGAAGTCTTGGCTTCCTGGGCCATTTTACTAAAAGCATGTTTGAGAAGTGTTATAAACCGTTTTAAGTTATAAATACATACTACTCATGATCCCTTGAAATGTATGGATAAAAAGTGACTTTGATTGTTTGTATACAATTTACAAACATGAGCCAAACATAGACTAAATTATCTGTAAACTTTTATTATGAATTTATTCAAGTTTGACAGAATTTTAAAATGTGATTGAGTCAGTGTTAATGATATAAGACGATACAAATCTATGCATCTATGGGAAAAGGAATTTTGAGAAGAAGCACTCAACAAATAAATAAGTGCTTTATTACACAGTTTTAAGAAGAACATTGATTTAACTTTAAAAGTTGTACAGAAACAAATTTCATTCAAATAAAATCAGTAGAGAACTTCTGCCATAAAACCAAACTAAAAATTCAATAATTGTCATATTAATATTGTCATCATCAAAGGTTAGAATTAATTCTAGAGTAGCTTTTAATTGCCCACTGACAATTTTATTTTTACGAACTAGTCTAAACAAATACTCTCTACTTCTTTGAAACAAAGACTTCAACCTGAATATAACATCTTTGATCAATTTTCAACTTTAATATTGAAGGGATTTATTTATATCAAAATACTAGTGATAAGGGAACCAACTTTAACCTACATGATAATAAAAGAGATAAAAGAACAAAGGAATATTGGTAGAGATTGAAGTAAACACTAAAGATTTAGTGCTTAAGATTTAAATTCCAGCAAACCAGAATTTTTGGTTGTTATTTTTTTTATGGAACAACAAAGCCTAATTAGAGACTTTTTAATCCTTAAAAGACTCCAAAACCTATACAAAACAAGAAAGCTTAAATCACAAGGGAAGTCTAAAAACTACTGTAACTAGGAAAGTAATCATAATTATTGTTCGAAACCTAAAAGAAACAATAAATTAAGAGTCCACATAAAATCTAATCCCTAACCAACTAAAACTCAAGTCTAATAAGAAAGGATATACTATTCCAAGAAGGATTTGAAAATATTAAACTCTTGCTCCTACATCAATTACTCTGGATTGATGAGAACCTGACTTCAATGAGTAGATGCATAGCTTAGCTCTCCCTCAGGTATCCAAGTGTTCTCCCTAGAATGTTTACACAATAATGTCCATGCTAGGAAGAACCCAAGGTGAAGTGCCAGCAATGAAATACAAACCTATATTTTGATATGACCTTATGCGTATTAACAAATTCTAACGGTTCTCTACCTAACAATATATTGTGACGTTTAATACGATAAAATTGTTATTCCACCAAAGCTAAAGTCTCTTATCAACCAAAATGCCCATCTAAACCACCACCATATAGCTCATTAATAATGCTCTCCATTTTAGAACCTCGAGCATGCACAGTCAATTACCTTGGAACATATAATCATCATGCATAACAAAAGAAAATCATTTTTCTCAATACTTTTAGTAAATCTTCAACTACCTCACTAAGTAAGGATATCCTCTTTTTGCTATTTTTTAAAACTCTTTGAGCACTCATCCACTTTGTTACTCTTCCCAACTTGATGCTTGAATGAGAATGAGAATGAAAATTGCTGAATAAAAGAATTCCAGTTAACATGCTTTGGATTGAGCTTCTTTACCATTAAAATCCAAATACAACATACAATGTTGCCAATGGTGAATATCATGAGCATAGAATTCTAGATCATACGTTGAGTACTCACGCTTGGCATCCGACAACTTCTCAGTAAAAGAAAGACACTTGTTTTCGAACTTCTCCTATAGCCACAAAGACAGATCCTACTCCACGGCAGAGTTTGTCAAAAAATTTGGCATCACTAGAATCAGCACTTGTGTCAGGCTGTCTTGATTTGTGCAAAGTCCCTTGGACATAGTGCATGTCTGGCAAAGCTTAAAATTTCTTACAAATATATCTTTTTTTTCCACACATTTCATACTATTCCTAAGTTTTACCCATATTTTAACCACACATTCCTTGAGACCCACTTCTTATAGCACTTAAAAACTTAGCAAAGTAAGCACTTAATCAGTTAATTGCATGTTGGATATCCCTCATTGGTGGGCAGAACATGCATCAAACTTCATCTTGGTAAACATTACTGTATATCAAATTTAAAAATTTTAAAAAAAAAAAATTCCCCGAGGGATCCCAATATCAACGTCCTTTCAAATCCAAAAAATCCAAAAAGGATGAAGTTTCAACCATGGTTAATGCTCTTTAGAATTTCCATATCTCCGTCGCAGCTATCACACTACACATCATTAATCTACAATTGATAACTATTAACTAAGCACCTCCAGTTTTCCATTTCCTCAGGCTACCAATAAGAGCCGTCAAATGAACCACCAGATTACTGCTTACTAGATTCCCAGGCAAAAAGTGGACAGTAAAACTAATAATCAATTCTATCACTCTGCCAATCACTTCGTTGCGGTCACATTTCAGATCAAAGTATTATAATAATTAATAACAGATGCCGCTATTCTTTCTGAATTTAATAAAATATGAAGAAATTGCATCTTTTACAACAAAAAATTATATAACATAAGCACGATACCTTAAAATCGGAGGCTGTACGATTCACAACACTTTGGCGAATGATTTGGTCAATAAATCTGCTGAATTTTCCAAATCCTGATTTATAAAAGAAGAGAGATGAAAACAACCAATATCAATGTCTATAAGTCATTCATTTTGTTGATTAAAATAATAATGATTAAAAAGTTTACTAAAAAACGCGAAAATCAATCGTAATTAATGAAAAAACATAAACCAAATTAAAGATCAAAGAAAGAGTACGAAATCTTACTCATCTTTTCAATTCAGAGAAAAGGAGTGTGGTAGCAGAGCGAAAGAGATGATTGAAGTGCGTGTTTCTGTGTGGGACAGAGAGAGGGCGTGGAGCTAGAAGAATCGAGCAAATGAGCGGTCCAGAATTGACATTAAACCGGTCCGCTGAGGGTACAAGACTTCAGGTAATAAACTAGTCAATTTCATCAATAGTCACTAAAGTTTGTATAAAATTTCAAGTTAGTCATTCAAATTTTTTTCTAACCTATTAGTAGCATTACTCCTAGTCAATAGCTTATGAAGGTTTCACCATTAATCACTTCATTTGAAAAAATTAAGAACAATGAGAAGGTCTACAAACCCTAAGATCCAAGGCACGACGTAGGCATCTTTGACCATCCATTAAGTCAATTGTTTAGAATTTGTGGGAGCTGAAAAGGGAGTTCGATCCTCCCGTAACAAAGGAGTTAAAAACCTTTTTAGTATAGGGAATTTGATTGTCATATATTAAAGAAGGGTGTCGACCTTTTTTAAGAAAAAGGAAGTTGACCAATGATTAAATAAAAAAAAGTAGAACTTATTGTTAATTTACGAAGAGATGTAAATAAAAATACCCTTTCCCAATATAATTTGGTTTCCACCATCTCCAAGATATAAACCAAACACATGCCCGACGACCAAATGTGACTCTTAAAAAAGACCATCACCACAATTTGCCAATCGAAACTTGTATTTCCTAGGCGAGTAGTCTGAAGGCTGCAAATCTGGCCAATTGCTCAATGTCTGTGTAATGCACCATACTAAAATTGATTCGCTAGAGTCCACTCCCTCACGTGAATGTTTTAATAAAAAAGTAGCTTGCACAATTTTCTCAATAAATTAAAATGTTCAAAACAAAAGAAATGATATAATATGTTTCAAAGTTTAATTTTTCTAGTTCCAAAATCTCATATTACTTCTCTAAATCAAGAGGAATTTAAACCAAGTCATGTTTCTAACTTTTCTCCTCATAAATCAGGTCATAATTTTAATTTTTC